>OU015501.1:4782041-5039541 GCA_907164885.2 Dolomedes plantarius | reverse complement strand
TAAAAGCATTTTTATGAAAAGAGCCTTTCAGGGTTGCCCAAGAGTCTGAATTAATTTTGTAGGGAATCCATTTACTCCATGATAAAAAATACTACATATTCTAAGAAACCCGTCTACGAAAAACAGATTTTTATTCGAAGTTATTTTGTGCCATAAAAGTGTGGGGTTGTCCAAATATGATTGAATACAGGAAATAAAACTGAAAATGCAAATTCATTTCAAAATCACCACCTAATCACCGCTGGAGAAGAGCGGAATCTTAGTGTTGTATCTTACGCTGTAAAGTAACCAGATTCTGAGGCGAGATTTTGAGTCAGAATTAATACCCATTGAGGCGTAAAAAATATTTACCCGTCCGCCCTTATAAGAACGTGTAAAGGGATAGCATTAACACGTGTCGTTCGATTGTGACTCAGGTACGTATAAAGTACGGGACGCCCCTCTGTGTAAACTAGTTATTTCGTGTCAAGCTTTTATCAGATTGAGTTTCCACTTTTCTTGCTCTTCTCCGCTATTCGTTCATTCATCATCATCATCATCATATGTCCCTCTCCTCCCATAATCCCCCGGACTCCGAGATAGGAAGGGCAAATATTTGCTCTTGCTCCCGTTCCCATGGCAACCGCTGGCTCCGGTGCCGCGATCCCCATGGCAACCCCTACCTATGGCCCCGGGACCAATAGGACGGCGCGGATACGGGGGGGGAGGCGACGCCTCAAAAATGTCTTCGGCGATAAAGAATAAAAAAGAGAAACCAAATAACTAGGTAAAAGAAGAAGCTATACAGAGAGGGCAGGCAGAAGACGAAATTAAGTGAAGTACCAGGGTAAGAAGAAAGTAGGGTGAAAAATATCCCCTGCATTAAGGGATTGGGAAGGAAGATGAAATGCCAGACTAAGTGAGAAGCGTAAACAAAAAGCTCCTTTTTTGTCTGAAAAATACGAAAGTGTGCTCGGGACCTTATTTATTTGTTACTCCAGTGGAATGAATAATGTTTTCCATACACAAAACTATGCATCATAAGAACGCAGAAGAAAAGACTTTCGGCTTCCTCACTTGGATACCCCTAGTAGAATAATCTGTCGCAAATACAAAATATGGAGATCACATCTCCAGAGAGGCTCTTCACTTTGTTGTTTATCAAATCGGAATCTGCTCAGCTGTTCTTATGGGAATATAGAAATGAATATTAATAAATTACTCGTATTAATAGAAGATTTAATTAGCCTGTTGCATGCACAAATAGGCTGTGTCGTTTTTCTATAACCTCAAATTAAGTACTTTAGAAACATAGCTTAGATAACCAAGGAAAAATTTCATATATTTATCTATTACATGGATCCCATTTAATCTATTATCATTTCACTTGAAAGTAAGCAAAAATTTCGTATTTTTCTTCGTTTAAACAAGTAGTATTTTAAATTTCTCTTACGTTAAATTATTTTTAGAAAACGTTATTTTTTCTCCCCGAGGTCATATTTATTACAAAACTTTAATAGTAAGTTTTTTTTCCCTTTAATTATTTGCTAAAGTTTGATAAGGAAATCAAGTATATTTTTATCTAAATATTTATTATAAAAATATATTCCCGAGATTTCAAATTAATCCAAAGCAACTGTCTATATATTTATGAGGTTTTTTTCTTTTTATTAAATTAACAGCCTTCTCCTTTCAAATTAAATTGTTAACAAATGTTATACTCTTCCAAATTTTTGTTTTCTTATGCAAAACAGGGGATCTTTCTTTATATTCTTAAGAGTTTCTTAATTACGCGCAATAATTGTCTGCTAGACTCGGGTTTAGAGCCTCTAATCATCCGTATTACATCGCTGCTTTATCCTTTTGATCTTAACCTCACTTTTCTTTTTCGTAAGCCAATGATAGGGGAAGTTAGTCTGTGATTATATATATAATACATTCTGCTATTTAATTTTGTCATATATTTGCCTAACTATCCCTTTTCGTCTTTTAAGTGGTCGGGCGCCACTCTAACGATTGACTGCAAGGACCAAGTCGTGCAATCATGGATCGTCCGATTCTTTGGCGGTTTGAAAAATGCTCATTTTGAAAGCCTTCTTTTTCTCACTGAATTTCTACGCATTTGTTTTCTTCAGTTTGAAAAGAAAAATTTCTTGCAACAAGTAACGTATGAAGTTTTTACCAGTTATTTCAAAACTATTCAGTCAATGTTAAACAGCCAATACTTATTTTCGAATCATCCATGAACGATGATATTTAGAAGACTGCAAAATTAAGACCATTTCGTAACCTCAGAATACTGATTCAATTAATGCTCATGGCATTATCCACAACAATTTTATTATTTGTATCTTCTTCTCAACTATCAAAAATAAACTGGCCAGGTTTACAGTAAATTCATTAAATCTAAAGAACTACTTTCATATCTAAGGTAACTCCGGGCTGGGATGTTTTTTGGTATTGAATGCGCAATGCCGGAGTTCAGTCTCTCGAAGTGTGTATACTTTAACTGCGTTTGAAGGCAGTATTAATCATTCTAAATAACTTTTATACTTTGAATGTGTTTTATTTTGAACATTAATGCTTTCAGTACTCGTGTCTCAAAGAATATAAACTCTCCAATGTTCTACTGACTATCCCAATGGGGATTATTCACCTAAGTCATTGGCTTCTAATACGTAAAAACCCTCATTACAGCCTACTACTGTTTGTCGTTTCAATCAATCATTTACACATCAAAAGTGGTTTCGCATACTTCTTTTTACCGTATAAGCTATATTTTTAAGCAAGAATAGTCTATAAACAATCCTATTTTTTTACGTAGCAGTCATTAATATTTTTTTCTTGGCATTTTAAAAGGAACCTATGCCGAGCAGGAAACAAAGCCTCTCCGATATTTCAACCAATGAGCTATCGTGCCTTTTTGTGATCAACCTTCCTTTCTTTCCAATGGCTGATCATACATTGAATTCACTATTTTCGGTATCCTATGCCGATGTTATTCGAATCTAAAAGGATCACACATAAATTTTTTTCTACTTAAAGTTTGGATATCAGTAAACAGGTGATGCATTATATGGTATTTTTAAAATCAAATCAAAGTTATAAATGCATAATAATTCGAGTTTTTTTACCACAAAAAAGTTGTTGAGTAAAAATTTTATAGAAAACCTCGCAAGCACTATTTCAGACTAAACAAACTATTTTACAGTGCATGTTGTATCTCGATTATTGTGGCACAATTAGTAATTACAGGGCCCAGAATACATTATAGAGCACTAGGATTCCCTTTGTTCATCAGGAATCAGCAGACACCCTTGGAATCTATTGAGCATACGGGGGTGCCAGAGATACAACTACTTCAACACCAACCCCACTCGCAGATGGTCTGTAGAAAAAGGAGATGAAGCACACCATAAACCAACAAACCCACAAAGCCTAAAAATTACTACACAGAAAGTAATTCCAGTGTCAACAACTGTGTTAAAAAAATGTTAACTTTCACGGCAAATACATCGACAACTATTTACAAAGCTAGAGATCTGCTTTTCTGCATGGTTCATGTCTTCTTATACTAAAAGTCATCAGATCACCTATAGATAAAAATCTGAACTCTCTCAACTCACAAAATGTTCCTAGACGTGAAATAGGATTTTGAAAGAAAACATGACTGTATTGAGGTTTTTAAGACTTACCTTTCTACCTTTCACTGTTAAAAGAGAGTGAGAGAAAAATAATTTAAATACATAAGTTGTTACGCAAGGTTTCATCCAGCGTAGAATATATTCTACAGCTCGCATGATAAACTTTTGCGAATAAAACATATGCCTAAATAAACACGACATCAGAAAATTCCTCGAACTTTCAGTATTTTTCTAAAAATAATATCTCTCAAATTTTCTTACTCCATAGGGAGGAAATCGAACTACATCATCTCCCCTTTTAACTTTCCCTGGAAAAGACAAATATCGTAACCCGGAAAACCTTATTTTCATGGAAAATGAGAAATGATCGGCAAACTAAAATGTTTAATTTTCCACCGCTGTTATAAAATTTTCGGTATTCACCGCTTTTTCGCTATAGTTAATTCTGAACTGATATAATCGTTCGTTTGTAATCTCTTCGTGTCATTTTAGGATTATTTTGAGGGGTGTTATGAGTTGTATTTAGTATTTAATTCTTTCCACCGTTTATTCATTCGCTTATTTTGATTCTAGCCAACTCATTAAATGTAAAACTCTATGAGACCCCAAGAAGTATTGTCTAAATAAATTACTCCTTTTCAACTGTGAAAATTTTGACGAACTCTTAAAACTGGAGGGCATTTGTGTTATTTGAATCATGGGTATTACAAGGGAAGTATCAAACAATGATGCAATAGTGGGACTTGTTAGAAGAGGCAGGAATCACTGATGTAAACAAATATATAGGATTTTTTTATAACTGAACGAGTTCTAAAATAACCCTCATGTGTAACAGGTGGAAATAGGATTCAGATTGTGTTTCTGTAATTTTACTTCCATACGTTCATTGGCGTCGCATGACTGTGTACCACATATCATATATCGTATCAGATAATGATACAGTGCTATGATGTGAGCCTTGTTTTCAGTCTTTAATGTATCCGAAACATTAGTTGTTCTTCACAGTACGTCTGTATCATTAGTTCATAATATTTCGTTATCAAGGTTCACACTACTTTATCAATATATATGTATCCTTTGACTGATATTTTGACGTTAGATGGACTTCAAACGAATCTGGTCTTGTCATATCAGTATATTAAATTTTTATGCGCTAATACCTGAACATACTTGTCTTATTCGTTACACTAATCTTGAAAGAAAAAATGTTAACTGTTAGTGGGGATGGCCCTTAAACTTTTTCGGAAGTACAATTATGCATATTACTATGAAAAAGGTCGACAAATCATACCTGTGTTCAAAAATTGAATATTTATTGAAAGAAAGTGAGTAATTTTCTCGTGAGAGGGAAGTTCGTACTCTTACTGGCAGTCCACAGCTGATACAAACAGTCGGATTTATGGATACTGACAGTAGAAAGGGAATCCTTGCTGTGCATTCAGCCATTTTGTGAAAAGAGTTTTGCTCATTATTACACGTCTAAAAATTAATTGTTCGTTTATGAATGCTCCAACTTTTAAAGATAATCCTTTCCATAATAAATATTTGGCTGACTAACAAAACCAAAAATAACAAGCAAAAGCAAGGAGTCAACACAGGAATGATAAGTAAAAGTAATAACAAGCAAGCCCGCGATCACCTGAGCTTGGAATTAAATCCAAACGTCCCCTTTTCCTTTCATCTGATAAGACAAGCTGATTCCTCTTAGTTCTACAGCTACGGTTCTTTCAACTGTGTTGACAGAAATTATACATTTATCTGATGTTTAGACTGCGCGGACATGAAAATAATTGTTCGGAAGAGTAGGAAGTGTAACAAGAAATTATGAAACACATTTAAAAAGATGTAGGAGGTTGAATTGATCTCTAAAGTATCAACTTGTCTTTCGGCGCAATTTTTCTACACTACAAACACTGTAGAATAGTTCCATTTCTTTTGGGTATAGTGATAATCCGATGCTCTTTTATTTTACTGATGAAGCAAACAAAATTTTCAATTGGGAGTTAATGAAGATTTTTTTGGAAAGTTGAGAAATTCAGGAATTAGTGTCTTAAAGGACTGTATGAGATTTCAAAAATGGAAGAGAAGGTATTTTAGCTAGATTGTAAAGGTTCTCAAAGAAGTTAAACATTTTCAAGAAATTAATAACTCATACTTTTAAATGTTTACCTGAAAAGTTAGCTCAGAGGTGATATTCTCAGCGTGGTTCAGCTGGACGAGAGTCCATACATTTGTGTTGTAATGAGGTGGCATAAGTTAATATAAATAATTTGTTTCTATTTTCATACATTCTGCTTCCTTCTTTTATACGTTAAGTTCTCAACATTAACACTGATACTATCACAGACATTTCAATATCATCCTTTCGTCAACTCCAGTGTAAACACTGTAATAAAACTTAAATGAGTAAGTCTGCGGGTATTAATTTAATATCCGTAACTACGTGTGTTAAAACACGTAATCCTCGCTAGTTTGCATATCTTCACAAATTTACAAACCTTCCTGCTCCGTGACTTTTTAAATTGCTGCTGATGTTTTTCGGTTGCACATTTTATTCATGGTGATGATTTGTCAGACTAAGACCCAGTCATCATTTTGTTTATTCGAAAAGGAGCATTTTAGCACTATTTTAAACTCTTTGCTTTAAGGGTCTTTATCATAGTTTAATTATAAGTTTAATAGAGTTGTAATATTACTTGCATTATATTAAAGAAATCGTTTTTTTAATAAATACCACGAGAGAGTATGTCGAAATGTAGTTTCAGATAGAGTATTTATTAGTAATTGCTAAAACTGGTTTCATTCTCGATATCATCTTAGAAAATTATTCATTAAACATTCTAATAAAATGTTTATATGCGGGAAATGTCATTTGAAATTCATACCCCCAAATGTAAATTCATACAGGCTCTATTAGAATCTGTAGGAACTACTGAAATGCTACAGTAAAAACAGACATATAGAGCAACAGTAATTTTCAACTAAATGTGGACAGCTAAGAAATGCTTTTAAGTTGCAAAATATGTCCTCTTCTGAACTGCGTGCTTATATATTGAGTTTTCGATCGGTAAACTGCCAAGGAGAAAAACTAGCCTGTTACCATAGTTTCTTGTTTGAGACACGCTATTTCGATTAACGGTACATTAAGTAATAAACAACAGAAATTCATTGATTTCTGATTACAAAAGCGACATGCAAAAAATACATTTTGTAGAGTTTCTTGGACATTAAATCCTGGCAATATACTTTTTTACAGTGGGGCTCAAATCAAACTGATATCTATAATTTATGTATAATTTAAACATGAACTGTCCAAAGAAATACGTTAATGTTAGGCGCTGTTGTTTTCCGACCATTTTCCATTTTAGATAGTTTTCTGTGAGTGATTCTTATAATGAAATGATATAAATACATTTTGACTATTTTTATGCAGATATTACCTTTCTATGAAATTTACATGGATCCGATGAACAAGATCATACGTTTTATGAAATACTGCGCATCTCCCCAAACTGTACTTATTCATTAACTTCTATCATCGAACACTTTCTCGTTATTAAGTCTAATTTCCAGAAGCAAACAATAGAGTTTATTCAAAGAGATCAATTACGCCAGTCAAAAAGTGTTCTCTTTTACAATACATTGTTAAACACTTTATCTTTAGTTTATAATATAACCTACAATATACATCTGATCTTTTCAGCTACCTCCCAAAAGTAATGTTTGTAACGCTTCAATAGTTTCCAAGCTAAAAATGAGGTCTTAAAACTACTGATCGTCAAAGTCACGTTTCTTTAACTCTCGCCTGGCCATTATTTTTATGGGAAACGATATGAAATATAATTCAAATGAAAATTTTAAAGACTCAATATAATATAGCCCATGGTAGCACAAGATGAAAAGGGGGAGGGGGAGGAAATAGAGAGTCGGGTCCCTTGTATATGCTTAAAATATCCCATTTTAATTTCTATATATGTTATGTTATATTACATATGTTCGGTATCTTTGACTGTTATGAATATTATAGGCTTAGTCTCCGTTTAAAATGATCTGAAAGGTAGATTTATTCAGCATATGTGTAACATATAATCCTTTATGAGACCCATAAAGGATAGCCATGAAAGATTACCAAGTGCCCATTACCAAGTGCTCATTCACTAATAATAGAGATACGATATACAAAATACAAATAATTTTCAATGACAGTTTAAAAAAAATATTTCTTTACTTTACTTTTAGTTGAAAACTTCTTAAAAACAGCATATCACAAAATGGAAATGAATCTTTCACAGATAAGTTTTCGATACTTAATTTATTTTCAGATTGCTGTTAAATTAAGGAAAAACATTTCTTAAATTGTGAAAACACATCCTTAAGAAGTGAAAAAAAAAACGAGTGAAAGATTAAGGCTTACATTTTACCTTTCCATGTTGTTTTAATAGAAGTGACAACATACAATGCAATTTCTGATATCACCCCTGCATAGGAAATCTCATCGCGTGACTCCGTTTCTTGTTTTTCTTTCTTTTCGCAGCCCATTTTTACCTAAATAAAATGAACATTCAATCTAAGCTAAGCTTTCATGGTTACTAACACATTAACTAATTTTTAAATTTACGGATATTAATCAAATTACTACAGTTTGCGTATTAAATATTTGAAACAGTGGGAAAGAGCATTCAGCCTGTAACCTGGCAGTTGCGGGTTCGGGGCTCACCGACGTGTACACTAAGGGCGGTTGGTACACGGGAAAAATCTGTCGTAGCTGCAATGTCCTCCAAGTTCCCCAAATAGCTGTGAAGGTACGGGGCCAAGTGTTTCCGGTCTCGGTTCATAGGGGGCGATGCTGGTCCACCTCTATGGTGCTCCCATAATAAAGAGGCCAGCATAACCGTGGTGATAACAGGCAAATGTTTAAAGGGACAAAGGCCTCCGCATTTGGAAAAAAATTACTAAACACTAACATTGTTTTAATAGCTCTTTTACTTTGCTTTAGGGATAGGCAACAGAAGGACACTTCTGATTCCTTATTGCCTCAAAAATTGATTAAAATGCAAGTTAAGACAATATGAGTAAAATGCAGTTCAATGTCCATGTTTGCACAGATACATTTTTTTTTCTAAACCTCAGAGCATACAGTTTTTAAAATGAAATTTCTGCAATTATACCTTATTTTTAAAATATTGCATGAATGCATATTTGGTCTTCTCTCTCGACAGTACTTACGAGGCAGTAACTTCCTATTCATATATATATATATATATATATATATATATATATATATATATATATATATATATATATATATATATATATATATATATATGTGTGTGTGTGTGTGTGTGTGTGTGTGTGTGTTTGTGTGTTTGTTTATTTGTTTGGTGGCTATTTGTTAAAAATAATAAAGTATTAGCC
Source organism: Dolomedes plantarius (assembly GCA_907164885.2). NCBI lineage: Eukaryota > Metazoa > Arthropoda > Arachnida > Araneae > Dolomedidae > Dolomedes > Dolomedes plantarius. Next base: position 5,030,503 of record OU015501.1, on the reverse strand, counting down.
TATATTTAAATAGATATAAACGTGTGTAACTACAAGCAAAATATCCTCTCACTTAATGTCTTTTAGGACAATCTAAGCCCATCTTTAAAATCTTTTAAGTTGGCCATCAGCTTCATCACAAACTTTTCTTTGCTCAAAATTTCACCTCATCTTAAAATAACTGTGCAGATTTGGAAATCGAACTTGCTTCTCCTACTTTTTTAGACAGATTTTCTGAACAAATATTCCATCAAAGCATATTATGATGTTATAGAGGTCAAAGTTTTGAGATCAAAACATTTACTATCTTCGTATCTTTTTCTTGTAAGAATTTTACACTAAAATTCAGATTGAAAAGGGCACATTTCTATAAAAGATTGTAAACTTAGCGGGTGAATGAAAGTAATAAATGAAATTACTTGGTACTTATTCTAATTGGACAACATTTACTTAAAAAATTTTATTTACATCACACATTGAAATGACTAGTAGTCTCGTTGACTTGCTGTTTAACTGTACACTAAACTCTCCACTATCCGTGAACCCATAATTTGTTGCTTGGCTTATCTGAGCTTGGCCTAAAACGAGAGATTAGAAATAAAATACAAATTGTCCTAAGGAGCAAAACATCAACTTCAAATATATATATCTATATATATATATATATATATATATATATATAATATATATATATATATATATATATATATATATATATATATTTATATATATATATATAACAGACTTTTTATTGAGGAAAAATTGACAATCTGTGTTTTGACAATCTCGATTTTATTACTATTTAAGCTAGACCCCATTTAAAACTGTATATGCAGTTTTTTTAGACAAAAGATAAAATCCTTTTTTAGGTATACAAGGGTATTTTTTATTATTATTGTTCTTCGTTTTACTGGCTCACCTGTGTATTAACTGAAATGGATGATCGGTAGTTAAGCGTATTTTAATAAAATATTAAATAAACCGAAATTACAGAAGAATTAACATATTGCGATACTCACATTTTTGTACAGTCCAATGACCTGCTTGTTGTAAAGAAAATATAAAACAACATTTTTTTTAAACTGTCCCATTTTAAAACGACCCTTTTTGTCCGAAAAAAAAGAGCTATTTATGTGGAACACAAAGATTGTGATTTGAAGCTTTATTTGGTGATGATATTTTTTCGTGTTTCGATTTTCTTTGTTCTACTTGTGCATTCAATTTAGCGTCATTAATATCGGAATGTGGCTCCCCCGTCTTCCTGACCCGACCCACGCACCCGGGTTGTCAAGAATGTCTTGCCACCGGATTGCCGGCCATTGTCTGCAATAATAAAAACCTAATAGCCGGAGGAGGGCAGGATTGTGTTTTTGCGTCATGTGTGTGTCTTAATGACAGCCGGAATCGCGGCCTGAAATGCTAGGTAAATAGATGGCGATCGGAGACATGGTATGGTAAGTATGAAAATATTATACCCACCCTCCCATCTCGATATAATGATAGACGCCTGCTGATCGTTGGGCCACCATATTAACACCAGGTTAAAACGAAGGTCATACCGGGGTTCATCAGCTGTCAAAAGAACCTGACGACCTTGTTTGTTTTACGCACCTTTCCCCACATTCTGGTATCCCCTTTCAACTGATTGACTTGATAGAACCAGTTTATATTCCGATCGAAGGAGTCAAGTGAGAAATTCTCTACTCACTAGTTTGCATTGTTTTCGGGGCTACATGTCTTCCAATGTAACACAAGTTGTTTTTTCATTGTATTTCAGGACGCCGTACCGAAAGTTCTAGACCAATTTTTCCCATTATAACTCGAACAATTACGCGATAGCTAGTCATAGTTTTCTAATACGAAATCTTTACTTCATATTAAAAGTATTTCATTCTGGGAACATGATTGCAACACAGCTGTGTTATCGCATCTTAAGCGTAAAGAATGAAAACAAACTATTTAAAATTATGATCGAGTTTTATTTGATGCAAAGATATTTACACTGAACTTTCGAATGTCCTTGTTAATTACCGATTAGGTCAGCACGCAAAACCAGAAATCCCGGATAAAACCACAATTGCCGTGAATATATATGTAATTTATATATAAAAAGCATAACATGGACAAAATCTCACCATCTTTTATAATGCAAAAACAAGAAGCACAAAAATACACACGCGTATAATAAGAGATAAAGGGCAATAATCTGATTTAAACTCCATTTTAAAGAAAAATTCGAATGTTTTGCATTATTTTAAATTGTCATTTCAATTTTCACTCTTAAATCTTATCACTTTTGGGATGTCATCTCATCTCTTCTCGCTCTATTATCAATTGATATAAAATTCCTTCCCGTGTGGTCTCGTGAACCACTTCCTGCCTGCTGTGAAGACACTTTGAATTCTGCTTCAAATCAGATTCAATTTCCCTCTTCAAATAACACAACGGAAAACCGCGGATTATTATGGAATCGATTAATCTCATATAAAAGAGAGAAACTGCAAATACCTTTGGACTTTCAATCCCTTCTGACGTCATTTGCGAAGGAAGCCTTTTTGTCCAGTTTTCACGATTGAAATTTATTTTAAATGTCTGGGAAATTCAACAGTAAAAAATATTATTGCTTGTGATTTTGTAGTTTCGTATACAAATAACCATAACACACAAATATTTATAACATTGATAGTAATATTAGTAATTCTGTATATAATATTACAATACTTTTGTTTTGTAAATTTGTTGCATTTTACATAATTAATACACACACACACACACACACACACACACACACACATATATATATATATATATATATATATATATATATATATATATATATATATATATTATATATATATATATATATATAAAGTAAAGAATAAGGTATTTCACGATGTTAATTTACAGAAGAAAAGCAAAGGCATCGGAGAACAGGGATATAACTTAATACTTCAGTATGTTCTCTAAATTAAAGTGAAGTCTTTTAAGAATGAACTAAATCTATGAAAACAGACACGTCTTGTTAGGTGTAAGTTGGAGATATCCGACCATAGTGTCAATTCCCCATTTCACTTAAATCAATGGATATTTAAGTTATATTGTTATATAAGTTTCAAGGTCTGACAAGATAAAGCAAACTTTCGACGTTACAAGTAAATTGATGTAAAAAAAAATAATAATTCGTATGTGTGTATATTATCCTCTGCACTCGTTCTACGCAAATATAATCCCTCTGGTTGTTAACACTTCCTAAACATATGCATGTACATGTGATAGCGAAAATAGCAATGAAACTCTGAATTAGCAGGCTCTTCATAATCTTCGTCTACCCAATTGCGATTTTCTGCGCTTTAAACACTACTGAGACCCGTGCAAGTCTAAAAAGAGAGAATAGGAGTGTCTTTCTCTTTCATTTTGAATGATCAGGACATGCATTGAATAAAATATGCTTGAAACTCGTGAAGTAATTAACTATGGAAAGTCATTAATTAAGACTAGAAGAATGACAGTCGGGGAACGAAAAAAAGACAGTTTACTAATTTCCTGTATTTCCGGTGTTCTCATGCTCCCAGATGATGAATAGATAGAAAAGAGGGCAATGAGATGCTTAGAGAACAAGGTTTTTTTTAAACTTAATGAACATCGTCAGATAGTTGAAGGAATAGGTTATAAAAGTGCATTTTATTTGAAATCTATCAATGATTACGATAAAATAGGATTGTACTTGAAGTCATACATGATGAAAAATAATAATCTCTCTGAGACTGTTTACGTATTTGATATATCATTCAATAATGCATCCATCAAGTTCTTGCGTACCCGAGTTCATTCATGTCCAATAAGGACAACCTGACGCATCCTGGCGGATTGCGTCGGATAAATGGTAATTTTTTAGTTCACTGTCAGTCGCTTGATTAAGAGAGGAGTTACTTGAAAACAAAACTTGTGAACTTAATTTGTTTAAATGGATCTTTATAAAAGCCTAAATTTATTAACTTTTTTCATTTCAATCGAAGTTATTATATACTTTCACTGCTGTTCCTTTCAGATTTAAATTTCTGTTGAAATTGCATATCATGTCCTAAAAGAGGTGTTAGTTACACGTTTCTTTTAACCGGTCCTTTGAAAAGCGTTTAAAACGAAAGGTCATTGTGTTATAATAGTACCCGAGAAAACCTCCCCTCTTAGTAGTATAAAAATGAGAGTTCCGCCCCAGGATTAAGGGGAGGAGCTTTAAAGTGGCGGAGCTAACTGAGTGACGTGGACCAATCAGAGTGCAGTTGGCCACCTGGCGGTCGATTTGGACCAATCAGGAGAGGGCAGCGCTGCTATCGCCCCCTAGCGGGAAAACCTGGAACCTTGTAGTTCAGCAGAATCTTGAAGGAGAGTATGTGCTCCGCGGAACGCCACCTATCGGTTAAACAGGGAACTAAATTTCGTACAAGGATTGGAGGTCATGGCATATTTTTTTCAGTGCTGCCATCTGATGCTGAAGCTTAGACCTACATTTTGGGGCCTTAGAAATTTGATTTAAAGTATTTTCCATGGAATTGAACCCGTTAAGGAAATATTACCTGACTACTTTAGCGACGTAATAACCGTTACGCTATGAATCGTCGGAAGTTCAGCGAATTATATTCTATAACAGAGAGAATATTTTTATAAATTTACTAGAATTAATTATCAAAAATAAATATAACGACATCTATTGTTTAAAAATGAAACTTAGAAAATTTAATACAAGGTTTTGTGTATATTTTTCAAAACTTTAAATATTTTTAGTCGAATTCTAACTTAAAATATATATTATCAACTTAGTAGTTCAAAAAAGGGCTTATTTTCAGGACTTTAAAATTGTTTTGCTATGTTTTTTAACGTGATATATAATTTTACATAGATACATTCACAAAATAATACAAAATAATAAGAAATTTTTACATAGATACGCTAAAACGAATATTTTTTTTCTTTTACTTGATATTTTACACATGAAATTATTTTACAACAAGCGTTAAGTTTAAAATATCTATAATTTTTCTTAAGAATATTACTTTGCAGTATAATATAATTTAGATAGAGCTTTGAATCCATTGTAACATTTAGTATAGAAAAAATTATTATTATTTGATCTTACCTTGAAAAACATTCCATGAAAAGCTAACAAGGGGATATTTTTAGACATGAAATTATTTAAACAAAGCGGGAATTCCTCAGTAGAGTTATTTTTTCCTTTTAATATTAGAAATAAAAACTGAAATATGATTCAATCTAGATAATTATTTAAATTAAATACACATAACATACCAATCCATACTATTAAATCTGCAAGAGAAGATATTAAATTTACGCTAAAAAATTTTTTAATTGTCGACATATGCATACTGCAATAGTCTACATTATTATCAAAAAGTTCATTGAATTATATTCTATAACAGAGCGAATATTTTTATGAATTTACTAGAATTAATTATCAAAAATAAATATAACGTCAACTATTGATTAAAAATGAAACTTAGAAAATTTAATACATGGTTTTGAGTATATTTTTCAAAACTTTAAATATTTTAGTCGAAGGGTTTATTTTCAGGACATTAAAATTGTTTTGCTATGTTTTTTAACGTGATATATAATTTTACATAGATACATTCACAAAATAATACAAATAATAAGAAATTTTTACATAGATAGGCTAAAACGAATATTTTTTTTCCTTTTACTTGATATTTTTACACATGAAATTATTTTACAACAAGCGTTAAGTTTAAAATATCTATAATTTTTCTTAAGAATATTACTTTGCAGTATAATATAATTTAGATAGAGCTTTGAATCCATTGTAACATTTAGTATAGAAAAAATTATTATTTGATCTTACCTTGAAAAACATTCCATGAAAAGCTAACAAGGGGATATTTTTAGACATGAAATTATTTAAACAAAGCGGGAATTCCTCAGTAGAGTTATTTTTTCCTTTTAATATTAGAAATAAAAACTGAAATATGATTCAATCTAGATAATTATTTAAATTAAATACACATAACATACCAATCCATACTATTAAATCTGCAAGAGAAGATATTAAATTTACGCTAAAAAAATTTTTTAATTGTCGACATATGCATACTGCAATAGTCTACATTATTATCAAAAAGTTCATTGAATTATATTCTATAACAGAGCGAATATTTTTATGAATTTACTAGAATTAATTATCAAAAATAAATATAACGTCAACTATTGATTAAAAATGAAACTTAGAAAATTTAATACATGGTTTTGAGTATATTTTTCAAAACTTTAAATATTTTTAGTCGAAGGGTTTATTTTCAGGACTTTAAAATTGTTTTGCTATGTTTTTTAACGTGATATATAATTTTACATAGATACATTCACAAAATAATACAAAATAATAAGAAATTTTTACATAGATAGGCTAAAACGAATATTTTTTTTCCTTTTACTTGATATTTTTACACATGAAATTATTTTACAACAAGCGTTAAGTTTTAAATATCTATAATTTTTCTTAAGAATATTACTTTGCAGTATAATATAATTTAGATAGAGCTTTGAATCCATTGTAACATTTAGTATAGAAAAAATTATTATTTGATCTTACCTTGAAAAACATTCCATGAAAAGCTAGCAAGGGGATATTTTTAGACATGAAATTATTTAAACAAAGCGGGAATTCCTCAGTAGAGTTATTTTTTCCTTTTAATATTAGAAATAAAAACTGAAATATGATTCAATCTAGATAATTATTTAAATTAAATACACATAACATACCAATCCATACTATTAAATCTGCAAGAGAAGATATTAAATTTACGCTAAAAAAATTTTTTAATTGTCGACATATGCATACTGCAATAGTCTACATTATTATCAAAAAGTTCATTGAATTATATTCTATAACAGAGCGAATATTTTTATGAATTTACTAGAATTAATTATCAAAAATAAATATAACGTCATCTATTGATTAAAAATGAAACTTAGAAAATTTAATACATGGTTTTGAGTATATTTTTCAAAACTTTAAATATTTTTAGTCGAAGGGTTTATTTTCAGGACTTTAAAATTGTTTTGCTATGTTTTTAACGTGATATATAATTTTACATAGATACATTCACAAAATAATACAAAATAATAAGAAATTTTTACATAGATAGGCTAAAACGAATATTTTTTTCTTTTACTTGATATTTTTACACATGAAATTATTTTACAACAAGCGTTAAGTTTAAAATATCTATAATTTTTCTTAAGAATATTACTTTGCAGTATAATATAATTTAGATAGAGCTTTGAATCCATTGTAACATTTAGTATAGAAAAAATTATTATTATTTGATCTTACCTTGAAAAACATTCCATGAAAAGCTAACAAGGGGATATTTTTAGACATGAAATTATTTAAACAAAGCGGGAATTCCTCAGTAGAGTTATTTTTTCCTTTTAATATTAGAAATAAAAACTGAAATATGATTCAATCTAGATAATTATTTAAATTAAATACACATACCATACCAATCCATACTATTAAATCTGCAAGAGAAGGTAACAAATTTATCTCACAATGTTAATAGAGAAGATTCTTACATTATCTGAAATAATACAGACTTTATCATGTTTAGAAGATATTTACAAGAGTTCATTTTAGAATTAAATGAATCATGGTTTGAATCCTACAACAGTAGGGGGTATATGCAAACATGAAGACTTTAAATTATACAATTACCATCTAGAACCTGAAACTTAAAAAATATATGCACCAATTTAAGTATCTTTATATAGTTTATGTACAGTTTTGAATATATTTCAAACCTTAAACGTTTTTTCAACTTTGAAACTATATTATAAGTTAAGACGCTTACTAAAATTAAAAACATTTTATAGAGGTAAAGACTTGAAAGATAAAATTTACAAGTTTTAATCCTAAATATTATATTTTATCCAGAAATGTAGACTATTAATATATGATTTTAAACCTAACATACTTTCAACGATTATCTAAATTGCGATATAATGTTAAATTCCACTGATATTAGTCTATTAGTAGTAAGCATTTCATTAAAGGTTAATAGAAGTATTTAATAAAGTTTTAATATTAAATGAACATCAAACATATATTAACTTAGATGTTTTAACCCCAAACAGTAATTATTAAAAATAATTATAAAATATATGATTCAAAACTTTAAAACATATTATTATATATACAATAGAAGATGTTAAATTTGTATTGAACTTAAATTATAAGATTGTTTCTACCATCGTCGCTTGATATATAACATTACAGTTTTAAATATTCTGCAAACGCTATGAAACATTTTGTATAGAAAATAATTACCATTTGATCTTACCTTTAAAATCTATAGTTTATGCACTTAATTCATATAATTTTTTACAAAAACAAGCTTTAACTGCATAAAAAGATATTATATTTGTCCCGCACATACATATAAACATTATTCCACAGAGAAGATATATTCATCCCTCACATACATATAAACCAAAAAACATATTAAAACTTACTAGTTCCCTTATAAAGGTTTCACGACTTTAAAATTTTTTTTACTGCGTTTTAAATCTAATCTATAATTTTACATATATATAACCACTAATAAATTGTTTTACAAACAAAAAAGCATACATCACTCCTAAAATTTTAGTTTTCTTAACAAAAAAAAAAAAAAAAGCAAAACTTTGATTAAAACAATTGTTTATTATGTTAAAAAATCAATCACCTATTTATATTACTTTGAAATATTACGCAAATAATAACTTTGAATAAGTTTTACATCAGAAATTATTTTCCGACAACTGTTAAACTTAAAAATCTAATCTTAAATTTATTCATCTTTGCACACTTTACAAAGAAAAGCATACATTTTAACCAAAATTTTAGTTTTCTTAACAAAATATCTGCAGAACTTTGAAGTAAAACTATGTTTAATACATTGAAAATCAATTGATCTATTACCAAACACTTTGAACATATCATGCAAATGCTAACTTAGAATAACTCTAAATGAGTAAATTTTAAGGTTTGCCTAAACCAACCCATACATAAGATAAGGGCAATTCAACGTTAGATAAGATAAGTACGTTTCGTCAATAGATAAGATTACTGGCACTACTATTAGTCACACATTTTTCTAAAAATATTTTTTAAATTATTTTTCTAAAAATTATTATTCAAATTAAAAGATATAATATAATAATTAATCTTTAAAATACTATATTGAACACAGAAAAAGAGTACTCCACAGTTGATGAATGGACTTTAGTCTTCTTAATATATCCTCATAAAAATATTTATGAATCATTTTCAAGTTGAACTTAGCGAAAAATTCACTGCTGTTATAGACACATGTGCAATAATTTTGTACAATTCAGCATATTTTTAACATAGATTGTTGAAAATAGCAGCTTGCCCACTGCACGATATTTTTCATTCTCGCTTATGGATAAGCAACTATGCTGACGCTGTGATAGATGGTCAATTTCGCATCCATGGACATTCAAATTAATTCACTGCATGCACGTATTAAACTTGTTTTTAAGACTTTGAAATAATTTTCTTTTGGCAGCAAATAAGTCGCAATGATTTTTTACAACATGATCCGTTTTTATAAACTTTGTATTGTAGGCATATTAGGAATGCTTCACACAACGAACTGTTTTCAACAATAATTTATAATCTGTCAGGATATTCTTCCATTTTCATATTCTGCTCTCTATTTAATTTCATAGACCAGGTTTTAATTTGTAACCAACTCCGTTTTCATTAGCAAACATTTGTTGTAAGCAACATTGTCGCCGACGTTTACACCTATTAGCTGGTTGTTACAGATGAATGATTTCTTTTATAAACAATTTTTATATATTGAAATTTTATTCATTAGTTCCCACATGTAGCGACAATCATCACTACTGCATTTTCGGTAGGGATATTGCTAAATACATCCGTGAAATGATTCAAAGTCCTCGTATGTCTTATCCAATTGCAACGTAAATCAACCCCTCCTTTATAATAAGCGCTTTTAAGAATTACCATCTTTGAAAAGAGAAATAACTGAATCACTTACGATTTGTTAGTAAATGTTGAATGATTATTTTTCGTGCAATATAATTTTTCAGGAGAGATAAAAAAAGTTACTTTTACTTTGATATATAACATTGCAGTTTTAAATATTCTACAAACGCTATGAAACATTTTGTATAGAAATTAATTACCATCTGATCTTACCTTTAAATCTATAGTTTATGCACTTAATACATATAATTTTTTTACTTAAAGCATATTAAAACTTACTAGTTCCCTTATAAAGGTTTCAAGACTTTAAAAATTTTTTACTTTGTTTTAAATCTAATCTATAATTTACATAGATATAACCACTAATAAATGGTTTTATATAGAAAAAGCATACATCGCACGTAAAATTTTAGTTTTCTTAACAAAAACCTTTAAAAACTTGATCGAAACGTTATTACGTTAAAAATCAAGCACCTATTGAATAACTTTGAACAAGTTTTACATTAGAAATTATTTTCCGAGACTGTTAAACAAAATTTATACTATAAGTTTAATGACACTTCCTAATACTTACAATTTTATCATTCTATAAAGATTATAATTTCTTTTGAATCGTTTTCAAATATTTATAATTTGTTTACTAATAGCACAAACTTGAATAATTTGAATTAATTTCATATAAATTCTCTCTCATTAAAATAACATAAAAATAAGTATGTGTTTCAAAACATGCATACAACTTATGTGAGAACACTTCAAGTTAGAAGATGTGATAGCTCCTTAAATGGAACATAATTCAGAGTTTCACACAGGTTGAGATAGTGCACATTCATTAGTAAGTTCCAATGCAATCAATATTTCGTTAAATTTCCGAAGCAGGGATTCCAAGATCGTTAAACTTAAAAAAGTTTAAGTAAATTAATTAAGAATATCCAATTATTTTAATTATTAAAAATTATCATAGTTCAAAAGATATGACATGATTATATTTCATTTTTTAAATACTATTTCGAAAACGGAATAGTTTAAATGTAATTACTTTAGGATCATTCTATGATTAGAAAAACTTTTATACCAAAAAACTAAGAAAACCTGAAAAAATATTCAACTAATCCCGGGTTTATTACATTGACAAAGTATCCATTAAAAATAATCAATCATAATACGTTTAAAATAAATAATAAGTTTACGTTAATATCCATTTACGTTCAAAATAAAGTTAAAAAACATAATAAGTTATCATCATTTATGTTTAAACCATACATGATAAAATATAAATAAAACAATAAATATAAATTTTTTAAAAATGGTTAGAAGGTCATAAACAGAAGTACTACATACCTTACTTTTTTCAATCTCAAGCATTTAGCTTCTAATACATTTTACAAGTTCAGAACCTGAATACCTTATCTCATCTATTTCCAAAGCGTCGTGCAATAGAGTCCTGGAAAACCCCCTAATGATTGCACTTAGGGGGTTTCTAAAGACGGTATTGCACGACGCTTTGGAAATAGATGAGATCAGGTATTCAGGTTCTGAACTTGTAAAATGTATTAGAAGCTAAATGCTTGAGATTGAAAAAAGTAGGTATGTAGTACTTCTGTTTATGACCTTCTAACCATTTTAAAAAATTTATATTTTATTGTTTTATTTATATTTTATCATTTATGTTTTAAACATAAATGATGATAACTTATTATGTTTTTAACTTTATTTTTGAACGTAAATGGATATTAACGTAAAACTTATTATTTATTTTAAACGTATTATGATTGATTATTTTTAATGATACTTTTTCAATGTAATAAACCCCGGGATTAGTGGAATATTTTTTCAGGTTTTTCTTAGTTTTTTGGTATAAAAGTTTTTCTAATCATTAGAATGATCCTAAAGTAATTACATTTAAACTATTCCGTTTTCGAAATAGTATTTAAAAAATGAAAATATAATCATGTCATATCTTTTTGAACTATGATAATTTTTAATAATTAAAATAATTGGATATTCTTAATTAATTTACTTAAACTTTTTTTAAGTTAACGATCTTGGAATCCCTGCTTCGGAAATTTAACGAAATATTGATTGCATTGGAACTTACTAATGAATGTGCACTATCTCAACCTGTGTGAAACTCTGAATTATGTTCCATTTAAGGAGCTATCACCTCTTCTAACTTGAAGTGTTCTCAATAAGTTGTATGCATGTTTTGAAACACATAACTTATTTTTATGTTATTTAATGAGAGAGAATTTATATGAAATTAATTCAAAATTATTCAAGTTTTGGTGCTATTATTAAAACAAATTATAAATATTTGAAAACGATTCAAAGAAATTATAATCTTTATAGAATGATAAAATTGTAAGTATTAGGAAGTGTCTTAAACTTATAGTATAAATTTTGTTTAACAGTCGTCGGAAAATAATTCTAATGTAAAACTTGTTCAAAGTTATTCAATAGGTGCTTGATTTTTTAACGTAATAAACGTTTCGATCAAAGTTTTTTAAAGGTTTTTGTTAAGAAAACTAAATTTTACGTGCGATGTATGCTTTTTCTATATAAAACAATTTATTAGTGGTTATATCTATGTAAAATTATAGATTAGATTTAAAACAAAGTAAAAAATTTTTAAAGTCTTGAAACCTTTATAAGGGAACTATTAAGTTTTAATATGCTTTAAGTAAAAAAATTATATGTATTAAGTGCATAAACTATAGATTTTAAAGGTAAGATCAGATGGTAATTAATTCTATACAAATGTTCATAGCGTTTGTAGAATATTTAAAACTGCAATGTTATATATCAAAGTAAAGTAACTTTTTTTTATCTCTCCTGAAAAATTATATTGCACGAAAAATAATCATTCAACATTTACTAACAAATCGTAAGTGATTCAGTTATTTCTCTTTTCAAAGATGGTAATTCTTAAAAGCGCTTATTATAAAGGAGGGGTTGATTTACGTTGCAATTGGATAAGACAATACCTAGGACTTTGAATCATTTCACGGATGTATTTAGCAATATCCCTACCGAAAATGCAAGTAGTGATGATTGTCGCTACATGGTGGAACTAATGAATAAAATTTCAATATATAAAATTGTTTATAAAAGAATCATTCATCTGTAACAACCAGCTAATAGGTGTAAACGTCGGCGAACAATGTTGCTTACAACAAATGTTTGCTAATGAAAACGGAGTTGGTTACAAATTAAAAACCTGGTCTATTAAATTAAATAGAGAGCAGATATTGAAAATGGAAGAATATCCTGACGATATTATAAGTTATGTTGAAAACAGTTCGTTGTGTGAAAGCATTCCTAATATGCTACAATACAAAGTTTATAAAAACGGATCATGTTGTAAAAAATCATTGCGACTTATTTGCTGCAAAAGAAAATTATTTCAAAGTCTTAAAACAAGTTTAATACGTGCATGCAAGTGAATTATTTGAATGTCATGGATGCGAAATTGACCATCTATCACAGCGTCAGCATAGTTGCTTATCCATAAGCGAGAATGAAAATATCGTGCAGTGGGCAAAGCTGCTATTTTCAACATCTATGTTAAAAATATGCTGAATTGTACAAAATTATTGCACATGTGTCTATAACAGCAGTGAATTTTTCGCTAAGTTCAACTTGAAATGATTCATAAATATTTTTATGAGGATATATTAGAAGACTAAAGTCCATTCATCAACTGTGAGTACTCTTTTTCTGTGTTCAATATAGTATTAAAGATTAATATTATATTTATATCTTTTAATTTGAATAATAATTTTAGAAAATAATTTAAAAATATTTTTAGAAAAATGTGTGACTAATAGTAGGTGCCAGTAATCTTATCTATTGACGAAACGTACTTATCTTATCTAACGTTTGAATTGCACTTATCTTATGTAGGGTTGGTTTAGGCAAACCTTAAAATTTACTCATTAGAAGTTATTCTAAGTTAGCATTTGCATGATATTTCAAAGTGTTGGTAATAGATCATTGATTTTCAATGTATTAAACATAGTTTTACTTCAAAGTTCTGCAGATATTTTTGTTAAGAAAACTAAAATTTTGGTTAAATGTATGCTTTTCTTTGTAAGTGTGCAAAGATGAATAAATTTAAGATTAGATTTTTAAGTTTAACAGTTGTCGGAAAATAATTTCTGATGTAAAACTTATTCAAAGTTATTATTTGCGTAATATTTCAAAGTAATATAAATAGGTGATTGATTTTTTAACATAATAAACAATTGTTTTAATCAAAGTTTTGCTTTTTTTTTTTTTTTGTTAAGAAAACTAAAATTTTAGGATGTGATGTATGCTTTTTTGTTTGTAAAACAATTTATTAGTGGTTATATATATGTAAAATTATAGATTAGATTTAAAACGCAGTAAAAAAATTTTAAAGTCGTGAAACCTTTATAAGGGAACTAGTAAGTTTTAATATGTTTTTTGGTTTATATGTATGTGAGGGATGAATATATCTTCTCTGTGGAATAATGTTTATATGTATGTGCGGGACAAATATAATATCTTTTGATGCAGTTAAAGCTTGTTTTTGTAAAAAATTATATGAAATTAAGTGCATAAACTATAGATTTTAAAGGTAAGATCAAATGGTAATTATTTTCTATACAAAATGTTTCATAGCGTTTGCAGAATATTTAAAACTGTAATGTTATATATCAAGCGACGATGGTAGCAAACAATCTTATAATTTAAGTTCAATACAAATTTAACATCTTCTATTGTATATATAATAATATGTTTTAAAGTTTTGAATCATATATTTTATAATTATTTTTAATAATTACTGTTTGGGGTTTAAAACATCTAAGTTAATATATGTTTGATGTTCATTTAATATTAAAACTTTATTAAATACTTCTATTAACCTTTAATGAAATGCTTACTACTAATAGACTAATATCAGTGGAATTTAACATTATATCGCAATTTAGATAATCGTTGAAAGTATGTTAGGTTTAAAATCATATATTAATAGTCTACATTTCTGGATAAAATATAATATTTAGGATTAAACTTGTAAATTTTATCTTTCAAGTCTTTACCTCTATAAAATGTTTTTAATTTTAGTAAGCGTCTTAACTTATAATATAGTTTCAAAGTTGAAAAAACGTTTAAGGTTTGAAATATATTCAAAACCTGTACATAAACTATATAAAGATACTTAAATTGGTGCATATATTTTTTAAGTTTCAGGTTCTAGATGGTAATTGTATAATTTAAAGTCTTCATGTTTGCATATACCCCCTACTGTTGTAGGATTCAAACCATGATCATTTAATTCTAAATGAACTCTTGTAAATATCTTTCTAAACATGATAAAGTCTGATTATTTCAGATAATGTAAGAATCTTCTCTATTAACATTGTGAGATAAATTTGTTACCTTCTCTTGCAGATTTAATAGTATGGATTGGTATGGTATGTGTATTTAATTTAAATAATTATCTAGATTGAATCATATTTCAGTTTTTATTTCTAATATTAAAAGGAAAAAAATAACTCTACTGAGGAATTCCCGCTTTGTTTAAATAATTTCATGTCTAAAAATATCCCCTTGTTAGCTTTTTCATGGAATGTTTTTCAAGGTAAGATCAAATAATAATAATTTTTTCTATACTAAATGTTACAAGGATTCAAAGCTCTATCTAAATTATATTATACTGCAAAGTAATATTCTTAAGAAAAATTATAGATATTTTAAACTTAACGCTTGTTGTAAAATAATTTCATGTGTAAAAATATCAAGTAAAAGAAAAAATATTCGTTTTAGCCTATCTATGTAAAAATTCTTATTATTTGTATTATTTTGTGAATGTATCTATGTAAAATTATATATCACGTTAAAAAACATAGCAAAACAATTTTTAAAGTCCTGAAAATAAACCCTTCGACTAAAAATATTTAAAGTTTTGAAAAATATACTCAAAAACATGTATTAAATTTTCTAAGTTTCATTTTTAATCAATAGATGACGTTATATTTATTTTTGATAATTTAATTCTAGTAAATTCATAAAAATATTCGCTCTGTTATAGAATATAATTCAATGAACTTTTTGATAATAATGTAGACTATTGCAGTATGCATATGTCGACAATTAAAAAATTTTTTTAGCGTAATTTAATATCTTCTCTTGCAGATTTAATAGTATGGATTGGTATGTTATGTGTATTTAATTTAAATAATTATCTAGATTGAATCATATTTCAGTTTTATTTCTAATATTAAAGGAAAAAATAACTCTACTGAGGAATTCCCGCTTTGTTTAAATAATTTCCTGTCTAAAAATATCCCCTTGTTAGCTTTTCATGGACTGTTTTTCAAGGTAAGATCAAATAATAATTTTTCTATACTAAATGTTACAATGGATTCAAAGCTCTATCTAAATTATATTATACTGCAAAGTAATATTCTTAAGAAAAAATTATAGATATTTAAAACTTAACGCTTGTTGTAAAATAATTTCATGTGTAAAAATATAAAGTAAAAGGAAAAAAAAAATATTCGTTTTAGCCTATCTATGTAAAAATTTCTTATTATTTGTATTATTTTGTGAATGTATCTATGTAAAATTATATATCACGTTAAAAAACATAGCAAAACAATTTTAAAGTCCTGAAAATAAACCCTTCGACTAAAAATATTTAAAGTTTTGAAAAATATACTCAAAACCAGGTATTAAATTTTCTAAGTTTCATTTTTAATCAATAGTTGACGTTATATTTATTTTTGATAATTAATTCTAGTAAATTCATAAAAATATTTCGCTCTGTTATAGAATATAATTCAATGAACTTTTTGATAATAATGTAGACTATTGCAGTATGCATATGTCGACAATTAAAAATTTTTTTAGCGTAAATTTAATATCTTCTCTTGCAGATTTAATAGTATGGATTGGTATGTTATGTGTATTTAATTTAAATAATTATCTAGATTGAATCATATTTCAGTTTTTATTTCTAATATTAAAAGGAAAAAATAACTCTACTGAGGAATTCCCGCTTTGTTTAAATAATTTCATGTCTAAAAATATCCCCGTGTTAGCTTTTCATGGAATGTTTTTCAAGGTAAGATCAAATAATAATTTTTTTCTATACTAAATGTTACAATGGATTCAAAGCTCTATCTAAATTATATTATACTGCCAAAGTAATATTCTTAAGAAAAATTATAGATATTTTAAACTTAACGCTTGTTGTAAAATAATTTCATGTGTAAAAATATCAAGTAAAAGGAAAAAAAATATTCGTTTTAGCCTATCTATGTAAAAATTCTTATTATTTTGTATTATTTTGTGAATGTATCTATGTAAAATTATATATCACGTTAAAAAACATAGCAAAACAATTTTAATGTCCTGAAAATAAACCCTTCGACTAAAAATATTTAAAGTTTTGAAAAATATACTCAAACCATGTATTAAATTTTCTAAGTTTCATTTTTAATCAATAGTTGACGTTATATTTATTTTTGATAATTAATTCTAGTAAATTCATAAAAATATTCGCTCTGTTATAGATATAATTCAATGAACTTTTTGATAATAATGTAGACTATTGCAGTATGCATATGTCGACAATTAAAAAATTTTTTTAGCGTAAATTTAATATCTTCTCTTGCAGATTTAATAGTATGGATTGGTATGTTATGTGTATTTAATTTAAATAATTATCTAGATGAATCATATTTCAGTTTTTATTTCTAATATTAAAAGGAAAAAATAACTCTACTGAGGAATTCCCGCTTTGTTTAATAATTTCATGTCTAAAAATATCCCCTTGTTAGCTTTTCATGGAATGTTTTTCAAGGTAAGATCAAATAATAATAATTTTTTCTATACTAAATGTTACAATGGATTCAAAGCTCTATCTAAATTATATTATACTGCAAAGTAATATTCTTAAGAAAAATTATAGATATTTTAAACTTAACGCTTGTTGTAAAATAATTTCATGTGTAAAATATCAAGTAAAAGAAAAAAAATATTCGTTTTAGCGTATCTATGTAAAAATTTCTTATTATTTTGTATTATTTTGTGAATGTATCTATGTAAATATATATCACGTTAAAAAACATAGCAAAACAATTTTAAGTCCTGAAAATAAGCCCTTTTTTGAACTACTAAGTTGATAATATATATTTTAAGTTAGAATTCGACTAAAAATATTTAAAGTTTTGAAAAATATACACAAAACCTTGTATTAAATTTTCTAAGTTTCATTTTTAAACAATAGATGTCGTTATATTTATTTTTGATAATTAATTCTAGTAAATTTATAAAAAATATTCTCTCTGTTATAGAATATAATTCGCTGAACTTCCGACGATTCATAGCGTAACGGTATTACGTCGCTAAAAGTAGTCAGGTAATATTTCCTTAACGGGTTCAATTCCCATGGAAAATACTTTTAAAAAAATTTCTAAGTCCCAAAATGTAGTTCTAGCTTTCAGCATCAGATGGCAGCACTGAAAAAAATATGCCCTGACCTCCAATCCTTGTACGAAATTTAGTTCCCTGTTTAACCGATAGGTGGCGTTCCGCGGAGCACATACTCTCTTCAAGATTCTGCTGAACTACAAGGTTCCAGGTTTTCCCACTAGGGGGGCGATAGCAGCGCTGCCCTCTCCTGATTGGTCCAAATCGACCGCCAGGTGGCCAACTGCACTCTGATTGGTCCACGTCACTCAGTTAGCTCCGCCCACTTTAAGCTCCTCCCCTTAATCCTGGGGCGGAACTCTCATGTTTTATACTACTCCTCTTCTAATTAATGAAACTGGGAACTCAGAATTTTGCTAATTCTTTACTTCGAATATTGCAATTAATAAGTTGCTCTATATAAAAATTCTGTGTCTAACCAACAGTACTTAGAAATTCAAACCTTAGGAAATTCATACCTTAGAATTCATACAATGTGCGCCCATAAAGTAACCGGGCAAATTAAAAGATCAAACAATAAAATAAAAAGGTGAAGGAATAATCACCTTGCTAGAAAGAGTGACATCTCAACTCTTGTTAAAACCAGTTTAAGCTGGTTATTTAGTCGTTTGCATATCAAAACGCCGTAGTAATTTTCATTACTGAGAAGGTATTATACAAAAAAATTTGCTTCGGAATGGAACAACATTGTAACATTAAATTTTGTTACAAATTAGGTAAATCTGCTACCGAAACTTTAGAGAGGCTTCGAACAGTATATAGTGATGCATCGTTATCAAGAACACAAGTGTATGAGTGGTACAACTTTTTTAAATGTGGGCAGGAAAGCACTGAAGATTAACCAAAGACAGGACGCCCTTAAACTTCAAAGGATGAGGAAAAATGGGGAGAACATTCGTTCTTACAATCAAAGACTAAGGTGATGCTGATTGCATTTTTTGGTTACAAAGGACTTATTCACATGAATTTGTTCCTGGAAAATCAAACAATTAATCAGTATTTTTACAAGGAGGGCTTTTCGATTAAGAAATGGGGGTAGGCGAGTTAGGAAGGAACTGTTTGATTCTCGACAATGTTTCTTTTACACGATAATGATAGGACCCGTACAGCAATTTATGTACAACAATATCTTGCTAAGAAAATTCAATTACGTGATAATCACCACCATATTCTCTCGATTTATCGCCAGCTGATTTTTTTCCTTTTTCCGAAGCTGAAGAGGACCATTGAAAGGACAGAGAGAGATTTCAAACGCTCGGAAATGTTACGCGTATTTTGCGAACGGTTAGTTCCAACGTCTATAAACAGTGTTTCGATGACATGGAGAAGAAACGTTGGAAAATTGTATAGACTCCTTTGGTGATTATTTTGAAGGAATTAAATTTATTTGAAGGTGAGTAATATTTTTCTTATTTATAAAAATATGTCCGGTTACTTATGGGCGCACTTGTATTTTCGGTCGTAGATTTTATTTCAAAAGAATAATATCGGATAGTTATGAAGATAAATTCCGTATTTACTGGTAGCGTACGTGCCCCTTTTGTCATAAATACTGTGGTAAATATCGAAGCAATGACAGAATCGAGTGTGGATGTTGCAAAGTAAGATACAGCTCAGACAATGAACTCTGATCTAATGTTAGGAGGTGTACATTGTATTTGAGTAAATAAGGTACACTTCATCAAACCTTTACCAAATTAAAACATTTTTCATAAATCAATTCCTCCGTATTGGTAATTGAGCCTTGCTCATTATAGAAACTTGAAACAACTTATACTACAATTAGGGATTTATTCATCCCTGACGTGTCCTCGAAATTTGAGCTGTGGGTCATTGTAGTTAATTAAACAAATTTTTCCGTCCTTGTTGCCAACCCACGAAAGGTTTGTGTTATGAAGACTCATTTGTTTCTCTCTCATTTCATTTATTTTCTTTCACAGCCTTTTGAATAATTGCTATAGTCAACATTTATGTCGTTGACGACTTATTCATCTCCAACATCAACGCATCTCTTGCAGTATGAACACGTTTGTGTTTGAACCATTTCATTAAACAATTCAGGAATACTGCCTTTACGCTTTGGTTGTATCATGTAATTATCCATTGGACTAAGAAAGTATAATCCATAAATGGAATAGAACTCTACCCTATTTCTATGAAATCGGGTAAAAAAAATTCTACTACTCATTGAAGCAAGATCGTGGAACTTGGTGCCAGCTCCAACATTCCCAAAACAAGCTGCTTTAAATTACGGTGACTGTGGGCATAGTATTATTAGATAGTCGTATTGATCTCTGTGTCTTTGGCGAAGTTGTTTCTGCTTTTCCCCCGAGGTTCCGAAACAAACTCCCCCACAAATAGTTACATAAAATATTAAGTGTTTAATAATCCTAAAGGGTAGTATCAGTATTTACGCACTAGATATGCATTTTTCTGCCTAACACTTTATTTGTCAATTATATTATTTTCGTATACTTCCTCTGTTTTTCTTTGCCAGTGCAATTACATATATATTTGTTACGAATCAATTTTAATGCTATGTTTTTCCCTTTAAAATTGTCGTTGTTTTAATCAGTATATTTACTTTTATATTCCCAAATATTTGCTTCCGTTGGTTTTGTATGTTATACGTATTTTGTGTTTGTTGATTTAAGATTTGTGTTGTGCTAAATAATGCTGCTTTTCGAAATTTACTTGTTTTATTTCGTATTTGCAATGTTGATTAGGTTTTTATTTACTAAATCATGCTTTACAAATACTCCTGAATTCGTGTATTAGCAGGAGTAGCATGTATTTAACCAGAAATGGTTAAATACATGCTCTTAGAGAACATGGTATAAGTTCTCTAAGAGGTTTCTAAAATATTCATTCCAAACACAAGCGGGATGGAAAAGTTCCTGGAACTTGATCCAACACACTCAAAATTGAACAAAAAAGCATGCCGAAAAGGGACTTTCCCTAGTCCTAATCTTACTTTCCTGTATATCGGGGCCAATAATTTCATATTAACAATACTTATAATAAATACATACATTTCATCACAAAACGCCGACTTTGAAAACCCACCACCTCATCTTACTTTCAAACACAATACACTCGCTCTTCTGAAAAGCGGAAACTGCATTGAAGATCATCACCTTGCCCAGAATATATGAGGGGAAATAGATACTCTTTATTTGAGGTAGAAAAGCAATTCCCCTTCCCCGACCTTCCCTCCTTCTTGCAGTTAACCCATATTTACTGACCACTCCAAAAAAAATCAATTTAACACCAACGAGCTACAAGCAGTATGTTGCCCAATCCAAAAGCAATACCGGCCATGCCCGAAGGTATACGGTAAGTAATGACGACGACTAGACGTTCGATGGCTTACAAACTTCATCAATTAAATTACATTTCTTACATAATTCAAACAGCAAAGTTCAAAAGCCTTATAGGCTTAATACACGAGAAAAACTCAAATACATCCATAACTACAATTAATCATATATTATACAATTACTACAATTTATAGAATCACAATTGATACATAAAATACAAAATTTACTTTCAAATATACACAACAAACCAAAATTATAAACTTAACTTTAAATCTGAAAATAGTACCTTCACAAGCAATATAAGCATAACCATTTAAAAACATGAAACATGAACATGTACAAAAAACAGTTAGAAAATGTAGACAACCCACAAGCAATTTAAACAAGCCAATAAACTAATTGTATAAGCTCATATACAACCTTAACTGCATTAGACATTTGTATACAATTATAAACAACTTTGCTAACAATTATACTCTTTCAAATAACTATTATTTCCATGAACATCGAAACAAACACATTAAACTAGGACACTATGACATTAACCCATGGAGAAATTCTAAGGGAAAATCCGACACGTCCGAAGGGCCAGGGGCCAGGCCCAGGCCAGAGAACAAAACCAAATTACTAATGGTAAGCCAAACCTACTTAATGGTAAATATTTTACGTAGGTATAAATAATAAATACAGGCCAAGTCTCGTTATTTCCAGCAAATCTAGGAATGTGAGGCACCCTGAAAAGGTAATGTTCATCTAATAGGTTATTCATTACAATCTTAATGAATCTACGACAATAATAGTCCAAATAAAATTGGTTAGCCCACCCATTCAACACTGCTCTAGGAAGTTTGGAACTTCCATCTGTCGCATACTTCCAGACAGTGTTCTGTAGTCTGTACAGCACCGCATTCGCAAGAGTCAGGTTTCCCAAAAATCTTTTTTGATATGAGCCGAAACAACAATGCTGAGTGATGGCCTGGGAATAAAAAAATTTCAAGATAACCTTTTGTGTTGATACTCAGGAAATCTTCTATAAACAGGTCTGCCACGGTCACTTCTATTCCACCTGTCTTGCCATACACTCAAGCCCTAATCTCTGATTTTTTTATTTAATCTGGGTCCTGGTATATTTAATTTCTTCATCGATCTGGTCTCTAGTAGTAGCAAGTTGGGCTGCCAGGTATACTTCCTCATTTTCGGTAAAGCTAACAGGGCCCTTTACCCAATGAAAATGGACCCCTTAGATTATTATTTTTTATTAAACTCTTAATATCTTCAATAGGGACTACCCTATAGTAGTATGTGTTCAAGGATTACAACGCGCTCCTTGAGTCACTAAAATATCTAATTCATTTATTACATATTAATTGTGTTTAATGAGAGCCATTTTTATAGCTATAAACTTCAGCCGCATAGGAGGAAGCATGATCATTCAATATTTTATAATTTATTTCTATCTTTTCATTTATGTATTTAATGCAAGCGGCCCCAACTTATGATTTATCTTCGAACCATTAGTATAAAATTTCGCATTTGTTATAGAATTTAAATTATATGATCAACTATATTTAGTTAACTCTCTAATTTTCCTTAAATTTTTATTTTAATCTCGGCTATTCATGCCATTAAAAATAAAATCTTCAATCTGGATTGTTCGCCTCATTTATAGATGGTATACAATAGCGACTCCATTTTAACTTTTTATATCCAGTAGGATACAACCAGCCAAGACACTTAATGCGTCTGTAGAGACTGTTCCGATAACATTTACTGATCATGATTAAAAAGGGTCTCTGTAGTTGTTTAAGTTTATTATTCATATAGTTAGTGTCCGTGTACCATGCCTGGATCCCATGCAACAAAATTCTCTCTATTACTTTGTCATCAATTTGCTTTACATTTACAGCCTTAAGGCCCCAGATCTTCTTAAAGGACTATTAATACCATAGGTGATTTTAAGGTTTTCTCTCTAATTTTAGAAATGTATTTGCCAAAGTTAAGTTTCTCGTCTAAATATACGTCCAAGTACTTCATCTCTTTATTATATTTTATATTACTGTTAATAAGCTTTATTATAGGTTTTCTAGAAACTTTGCCGCTACTTGGTATAATAATATAACTTGATTTATCTATGCTATATTTCATTTTATTTTCATGGCGCCACTTTTCCCATGTGTCCAGCGCCTTCTTTGCCAAATAATTTTATATACGTAAATTTATATACGACCTTACTACTGAGTATTAGTGTAATGTCATCAGCGAAAGATTGTTGGATCTTAATACCAGTTTCGAATTTCTTTTAATAGTTTATTGATGATTAACAGCCAAAGAATTGGGCCAATCGAAGAGCCTTGTGGCACTCCATTATAGGCCCAATCTCTACTATGCTTCAAAATAACTGTTCTGTTTTTTAGATAACTCAGGATCATAGCTTTTAGATAGTTATCTAAACCAATAGTGTCGATGGCTTCCTTTATACATTCTAATCTAATAGTGTTGAAAGCATTGCTTATAATCCAGTGTGATTAAACATGTGTGTATCTTGTTTTTCTTATTTTATTTAATAATCTTAATAATATTCAGCAAGGTCTCCGTTACCCCACGGTTTCTCCTAAAATCATATTGCAAGTCAGATAAAATTCCCTTAGATTCAGTGTATTCAATTATCCTGTTAGTGAGGATCTTATCTATAATTTTTCCTAATGTTGGCAATAGACATATTGGCCTAAAATAAGCAGGGTCACTAACGTCTTTTCCCTCTTTCGGGAAATAACGACAATGGTTTTTTTCCAAGCATCAGGAAAATGACAATCGGACCAACATCTATTATACAATTTCAAAAGGTACTGATTATCGGCATAAATAATTTCTTTAACTATGCTTATGGTCATATCATCATAACCAGGTGCTTTCTTTGGGTTCATATCATTGATAGTTTTATCTATTTCAATTTCTTCAGTGGTTGTAAACTTCCATCATTAATGTATTCACATTGTAGATCTAAATCTTCTAATTTAAAATGTGACTAGATAAGATTTGCTCATTTTTTTCCTTGTATTTCTTATTACCATTATTACCAGTATGTACCCAAATTTAATATTATAGTTTCAGCAATGTAGGCTTACACGCAAGCAGATTGAGAGAGGGCAAATTCAGTTCGTATAATAGTATATTATGCAGTATGTACAGTGGTGAAATAGCAGTAAGGTAAACTGTAATTATGCTTTATGAAACAAAGTTAGGTTCATTACTGAACTGAATTTTAAAAACTTTTATAATTTTATGCTCCTAAACTAGTATATCCCCAAATTACTTATCAATCACCAACTCACAAGTAATAAAACCTTGGAGAATGAAAGCCACTAAAATGAAGGCTTCGGCCTTTTAAGGGGTTGGATTCGTATATCTGATAAAAGTAGATTTGTCACTCAGAGTTGACATTACTCTCGAGGAGCTTATTGCTTGACATGAGAGGCCTATTGCTTATTATCATAAATCCCCAAGTACAGTTTTTCTTTTTCATATGAAAATAATATTTTTATTAAAAAGCATAAAAAATGGAACAAAAATTACAATCAATTGCAATTGCATTCAAAAACGCAAATACAAAAGAGTTTTTATATAATTGTGGCTTTGGCTACATTAAGTGGTAATTTAGAGTCAATTAATTACTTGTTTTGCTGTGGTATAGCCTAAATATTGCGATTCGCCATATCGAATAGTAAAAGAATTGGCTGACTTTGAACTTGAAATGGAAGTCGATCTCACAACAGTAATCTTTCTATTTGGAACTTGGCTACAAATACCTCATACTGATCAATAAAAACTTTGAGCAATTCAGGTGAAAATCAGAAACATGGTGGTGCCTAAAAGCAAAAGAATGCATCTGTAATCGAGGTAGAGAAACCTAAAAAAAAACCTAAGTGGAACATCCGGAAGTTCTGAACCTAGTCTTCCATTGAACGTTTGTCTAACCATGAAATTAGGTTCAAAGATCTTCAAAGGATGAGAACAATACTCTGAAATATATATTAATTTCGCTGATTTAGCGAATAACTTTAGATTTAGTGGTTAGGTCCCTTGTTTACTTGAACGGGACAGTTCCCCAATGAAACATTGTTAAATTTTGAACGGCTGGTTCGATTAGGATTGTATTGCAAAGTTGAAGTGCTTCCTTCTGACGCTAGAGCTACATTACTTTAGAGAATTCTCTGTTAGGAAGTCTTTATGGAAGGTTATTAAGAGTGTAGTTAAGCGAATACATACTCAAATTTCCCACTGTAAAAAAAAAAAAATCTTATACAAAGCTGCAAAAAAACAAATGTTTCACCGCTTTCACGGCTTCAGTGATTGAGACTTACCACATTGGCATGACATTCTCGTATAAAAACCATCAGCAATAATTAATAATCAGCATTTTTTATCCCTAATAAAAAATGCTGCTATACATCGTTTTAGCATCAAACAGCACAGAAGTTCTTTCTTCTGCTTGTTCTTTTTCCGGATCTGGCTTCTTTAGCTGAATCATTTATATTTTAATAACTTGTTTACATATAATTATTAACCGAGAAAACAAACCAACTGATTGCTCAAAAAAAGCCATTTTTCATACAATTGCCTTCTTACATGTTTCATTCAACAAATGTTTGCAGATATGATAAGAGAGCTTCATTTAATTCTAGACTAAACCATAAACTAAGTCTCTAGTGACTTCATTTAAATACTTTCGCTATTAGATGCTATCGCGCTGGCATCAGTGCATTTAGTTATGTATATTTATGCCTGCAATACATGTTTCTCTTTCAACTGTAGGATATATATATGTTTAATATTCAGAAAACTGCATACTTAATGTTCCCTGAATGAGTAATTTATGTCCGATGCCAAAACCGTTCCAATTAGTTCGTATTAACGTTTTACTAGCTAAATTAGTCAGAAACAGGGAATTTCTGACTCGCAAACAGCAGAGTTTTGTATTATGAACGGATTTTCCAAAGTTGAAACTTGACTGTTAATATCCCATTCAAATCTTTCCTTTAGATTAGGTCGGTATATAATTAAAAAGAAAGCACAATACGCAAACAGAAGATATGATAACATTATCGATTTAAAGTATTTTATGATTTGTCTCTCCACAGAGCAATGATGGATGGAAATCTATTTCTTAATTTTTGTAATTTCCGTTTCAAAAGAGATCATTCATTTATAAAATTTAAATGTAGCAAACGAGAAAAAAGTACTTAAAGTATTGAAAAATAGGTAATTCCATTAATAATAGGCAATTTCATTTTTATTATTTCTTTTACAAGAAAGAAAATTTGGAGGTTAAATAATTTTAGGTAATAAAATGCTCCTGAATCGAAATTTTCCCACCTCAAAATTTAGAACTTTAAAAAATAATTCTAATAGTGACATGACATTTACATGTAAGATTTCCTGAATTTCTTACATACAAAAAACATTTTTGAGGAAATAAAATGTTGATATTGTATTAGAATTCCAACTTTTTTTTTAAAATGAAAATTATCTTTACAGGTAAGAAATTAATACGGATCTCGGTTGGAAGTTCTTTAATTTCTGTCTCTGTACGTAAAACATTAGAATGAAACTATTTTGCATTTTTTTCTAATACTTAATTGACTCGTAAATAAGGAGAGGTGCAGAGTAATAAGTGAATTTATTACGTGGAATAATGATTAAAAAATCAACCAGCATAATACGCGGGTGTTTCAAACGCAAAATTGTAAATAGTCTGTCAAATGATAAAGTAATTATAGTTCTATGGAAGATCCATAAAAAAAAGCATAAGCAAAATTGATGTTTTATCTTAAATATTACCTTTTAATTACTACAGCCCCATTTTTAAAGTATTAAGCATTATGTATGTGTTCTAACTGAACGTGAAGGATCTGAAAAATGATATATAATGTCCAAAGCTTCAAATATATGCACCTCCAGCGTACCCAGTAGCCTTGGACTTCCGTTTCGCCCTTGTTATGGACTCCTCAACAAGGTACAGCCGATAAGAAAAGAATCCCCAATTTCTCTGAATTTGGACTGCTGACATACAAAAGCTCACAACAAAAAAAAGAGCTATCGTCTATCACGAATTGCGGTACAAATGGAACGTTGTGCATTATTTAATTACTAAATTCAAGTGATTGAGCAGAATTTATTTTACTCGGAAAAACATTCCTTTTATGGCATATTAATACGCATATACGTACGTATATATATATCGAATTATTGCTATGTCAGGGAATTGATTACGCTCTGAAATCAGACGAACGTACAAGATTTGCGATATTCAAAGATAAACATTTCCATTGTCTGGGAGAGCTCAAAGACTCAAAACATGATGAGGTAGTAAATAATGGTTATAGACCATCATTCTGTTTAACTTTTCACTCAGAAAACGTAGCTAGATGTCTCCGAAAATATGTGAAATATTTGAGCGCAATCATAACGGAGTCCAGGCGAAAATTTTCGCGGGCCCTACAAAAAATGTTGCACCATGGTAAGAAGTAAATAATTTTCAAATAATATAACAACACAAAAAAAAGCAAATGAGTTGCTTGTTTGAAACCCATGCACAAAATGTATAAGATAGTTTAGGTTCGGATGTAGTAAATTTTGCTAGTTTGTGGTAAATTGCCTGGAAATAATCTTTAAAGCTTTTAAGTAAATTCATTGAGGTACCACAAATTGTAAACATATCTTTAAACTCTAACTCATTTCTCCCTTTATTAAATACTAGCTGAAAACCCGCACTTCGCTACGGAGTACATTCAAATTAAATACAACGGTCAATGTATGCAATTAATGCCAAAAAAATAAATATATATATATTTATAATAAATACGACGATCAATGTATACAATTGATGTAAAAAAAATATATTTATAAAAATTTCGTAAGGGATATTTTTTATAGAAAAAATAATGTAGAAGAAAATATTCAAATTAAATCTAATAGGACATACTAAAGAATATAGTACGGTTAATATAGTACAGGGAGAGATACCAACTGAAATAAATCAGAATTAATTAACAAACTATCATATTTGAGTACTGATATAGTAAAAAGGGTTATCACAATCATTTGAAATAGGAATTAGCATTTCAAGCCCTTTCGAAATAGATTCTTCGTTTCGAAATAAATTCTTCTTGTGTGAGGAAAATTTTTTTTTCAATGCGGCGCACTTGTCGCGAAGACATTCGCCCATAATTCACCGCAGTTTGCTGGCCATTTATTATGGGGGCGCCATATAGGCGGACCAGCATTGCACCCTATGAAGGTACGACACAAACGGAAGCATTTTAGTGGCGCTTCGCCAGGATTCGAACTGAGCACCCTCAGCACCGAAAGCCAGCGCGCTGTACCACAAGGCCACCACGGCCCCGTTTGAGGAACATATATTTTACTGTATTTTAATATTTTTTGGAGTTTAATGTCCAATCGTCTGCAGCTATTAGCAAGAAAAAAATTTTTTTTTGTCTATTTCATTGTTATGCATATGTCGATAAATTTATTTAAAGTACCAGAAAAAAAATCACGTGATCAGCTTTTAATAAATTAAATTCTAAAAATTAATCTTTAAAAATTCACCAAAAATCAGAAAATAGAGGTAAAGATTCGAAAAAGATTTCATTTTAAAGGAATTTTTATGATCTTTCTCGTGATATAAATTTTATAACCGTCAGATTATTATTTTAAATGCAAACTTAAAAAAAGTTACTAAAACAGCTTAAAAATTTAATTTTAAAAAATCTAAGAAGAATTTTTCAAAAATCTTTCTTAGTGCACCCCTACACTATAAGAAGAATCGCCATGCAAAATTTCAGCCCTTTAGGTTCCGTGGTTTGGTCTGTGCGTTGTATGTCAGTCAGTCAATCAGTCAGTCAGTGAGTCAGTCAGTTACGGAACTGTTTTATATATGTAGATTAAAGCAGTATCGTTTTTGGTTCTTTAATAACGTTGGTTACATGTTTATGAAATGTCAACACAATTGTAACCCAATGTAACTCAATTTAAACAGTACATTAGAGTGAAAAAAATGTCTCTAAGAGATAAAATCTATTTACATACCATTGAAGTACGGTAATTACATATTATAATTTAGACTCCAAATACAAAAGGGTTTCATCTATTTAAACAATTTTCCCTCCACTTTTTCATGTTGCGATCGACCTTTTGCATCTTCATTTGTTCGATATAATTCAATGCAGTACAGTTATTCCTTACAGACGAGTGAAGGCGAGGAGTGAAAATATCACGAAATTGTTTTCGCCTTTAAAGATCTCGAAAATTATTTTCGTCGGATGATTCCCATTTACTAGAATCTTTTTTATAGAAGCTCCAGTGAGAATTAATCCAGTGAGTTTTTGGAAAATGACAACCGTCAATTTTGCCGGATGTTGAACATATTCAGCATTACAGTCTGTTAAATGATTTATTTCTGCCCTGATAACGTGACTGTATCTGTCAGTTGCTTAGTATTGTTTAACATTTTCTTGGAGAGATCTCACATAAAATTAATAAAATTGTAGAAATGACAGGTCATATCAGCAATAATAAGAAGAAAACAATGAATTTAGACGTAGAAGCTTTTCTGACATATTATTAATCGAAGCATTCTCAAAACTGCTTGCGATGACTATTTGAAATAGCATTGTTTTCTTGTGCAATATTATATTACTCAAATGCTGTAGCCTTTCTGCCCCGAATCGGCTTTTAAGAGAACATGGTCGATTTCATTAAAAAAATAGCGAATGAAAATTAGAATCAAAGATGATTTATAGAATTCGAATACACAAGAGTGTAAGAGGACGCAATTTGTCTTGGCAGTAGGTCAAATTGCTCTGAGATTGTTGAATCAAGTACAATGGAGAAATTATATTGTACATTTACACACTTATACAACAGCAGTCTAGAAAATAATTTCAAGTCACATCATTTCAACTTTTTGCTTGCTACGTGGGACTTAATTTTACAAACATAAACTAATACTATATTTTCAGTCCCCTTCTACTTCATCTTTATATAAAACTTTAGGCTTTAAAAGTTTTGACTCTGGTTTTCAAACAAGGTTGAAACTGTTTTGAAATTTTTTAATTTTATAAATGCTTCAGTAAAATTTCTTTGTCATCGTTACCCAAACGGTATAAATCTTTCTCGGATTCATTCCCTGCAAGCAAACTTTCCAACCTTACTCTACACTCTAATTCATTTTTATATTATTAATTAAATACAGTTCACACTAGGATTTGTAACGACGGAGAGAAATCTGAAAACTATTCATAAAATGCTTCAACATCTTTGTAAATAAAGATTTGTCAAAAGAAAAAATTACGAATTTCTATACATCACAGAAGAAAGGACAAGTTTTATGTCTTTTTTTAAAAATTCTCCAACAATTATTTCTATTTTTTTCTATATCAATGTATTAAATGTCTGTTATATCTACTTTAATATCATAATTTTGGTCTAGCAATGTAAATATGTGCTCGTTAAGTGATCGGCGATTTACGTGGTTGAACCACATTCTCTCGATCGACTGTTTACTTAACTATAAATACCATACCGATCCAACCTTTTGCCTTTTTATGATTATTAATACTTCTGTAGCTATAAAGAGTGAATTTAAATAACGAATTTCGCAAAATTTCTCCTCTTTTTAATGGGTTTGTGGAGGGGAGACGATTGGTAACTATGTAGGTACCGCGCCACTCTACTCTGCAGTTGGAAGCTCAGACAGCACAATTTGTGTCCATAGCATCCTTAAGCCTATTTATTTCGTGTCTGGACCGGTTATATCTGTAGACTGGAAGGTGCTTTTACGATGTCGGGGTGTACGAGCCTCCAGATGGTTCCTTGATCAAAATTGTGGTGACACCTAGCTTAATCGGACTCGGACCCTTGTGGTACCATTAAAAACCAGATCATCCTGATGGATAACAGCAGCCTATAAGTACTTGTTCTGAAATGGTCCGGCCCGGGGATTAAATCCCAACAACAAGCTTATTTATCTTGAAAGGACCATTGAATTAAAGTCAAATTTTTGAATAGATTTTTTTCGGGGCAAAAGATACTGCATAAAAATGGTACTTTTGTCTTCTAAAGTGATGCAAAAATTTTGTAAAAAACTTTCATTAATCCGAAAGATAAATAAATTTAAGCCATTACCTAAGCATAAATGTGAAAAGATTTTGCAAATAGAGCAATTAGTTCTGCAGATATATGAAAAACTAAATGTTTTAAATTGTAAATTAAAATTTTGAATACAAAATTTAAAATTATTCAAGCATTTTTCACATAAATAGAGATAGTTATATCTATACGAATCCGAAAAATTCCTTACAAGTTAAAAAGAAATTGTATGGCAGTCTCTGTTCGACAAGGCGAACAACAGTTTGTATCAGGTTATCATAGAATAATTGTAAAAAAGATATATTTACAAACTTAATGACAATTAATTAATGAGAGGCACTAGCGTCTGCTTGAAAATGAATATTCATTTTGCGAGGCAGCCCAAGTGAGCAAGTTTAGGTGGCAACGCTGAATGCTTAAGCGAGAACGATTAAGGTTTACACCATTTCGACTGTAAGAAGGAAGCCGCTCTAATCTGTTGGGCAACTACCAAGCTATCGTGTCAAAAAACTCTGGGACCCTGGCAGCCCGTAAACAATGCAGATGCTGCGCGATTCCATAATAAAGACTTAATGCCGGAGCAAATATTGACGCCGGAGCCGCATTCGTCCGCACAATTTATTACTCCACAGGCTGGCGTCGTTTGCCGAAACTCTTTCCACCACAAGCATTATATCAGTGTTCTTTCTGTTTGTTTAACCGAGTTATCAATGGCTGCCGAGCTCTGTTTGGATTTGGTGTGCGATCTCTTATGAATCTGTTTACTAAGTACACACGCAGACATACTCTAAAAGGCTCGATTATTTTCTAACAAGTGCATCGTCACACGCACACACTCACAAACGCACCATTCGGAATATTTAAGAAAGGGAGAAAATCTGCTGAAGGCTTTTAAAGAAGTCGGAGAGCGCTCTCCGAGAGACTATTTGATTTATCGGCATTTTTAGCTGCGGAGTTATGAGCGATTATTGAAACTGCAATTAAAATACTTGTCATTGCAAGTGGCTCTTTCGATTCAGGCTGCCGAATCGCGATACTCGAGTAACAAACTAATCAACCTCACGCGAAATATATGGAATGTTAATGCTATAAATTGCAGGGAAAGTCGATCTCGGAGTAATTTGCAATCGGAAATTCTTAGGTTTCATACACCTTTGCGAACTGGATTATTCAGACAAGAAAAAAAATTGTGAGGAATCCAATATATTTTTTGTATAGAAAAGCATGCTAAGAACAGTTTAGGGTTTAAAGGAAGTGTACATTTCGAATGATCCCTCTAGAGTACAATGAGCAATTTCAGGAATCATACACCTTTTATATGAACATTTCGGAGGAAAAAATATGAGTAGTCTAACATATTTTTCATGCATAAAACCGTGAAAACTGTTCATACTATGAACAATTAATAAATGAGAGAAAGTGTCCGTCTCGAATGGTCCCACTAGAGTACAATGAATAAGATGTGTTAATTTAGATTTTATTGACTGGATGAAATGATATCCAGTGAGGATCTCAGTATGTGAATAAAAACGGGAAAACAACAAACCTACTCGATATACATTTAGTGTTAACAGTATACATAGCAATAAAAACTTTATTGAGAGATATGAAAAGCATTCGCATTTTATATTCCGGAAAAATGGAAAGAATTGACGAAAAATGGAACTATTCTTAACGATGCTGATTCAGTCATATACTTGTTCTTGCATTTTCTTTTCTTTCACCTCAATATAGTTAGGATAGCAAAGGAATCCAACCAGAACCCGGCATATTCCAGACAAAAGGGTAAACCATTACACAATCAAGCCATGTTATAAAGAAACATACTCCCCACTTCCATGACCAGTAGACGACGGACCCTTGGTTGAAATCATTCAATTCTTTTTGTTATCAACTACTCTCATTCTCATGTTTGGTCCTCATGTTGCCTGCACGGCTGTACTGGAATCGAAATCAAGTCATTCCGATTCCCTGGCAATGTCGTCTGCGAAGAAACCTTAAATTCCCATGCCTGGGAGAAACAGCGGTTACTTTAAGCACTCCCCCAGGTGGATATCACTTTACTTTTCGTAACACATCACTACAACGACAACTCTGCCACGTATTCTTCTCACATGTCCTGCGTAACAAAACTACGCTAGTGCAGTTAAGGAATCAAACAGATATTCTGAACATGTGTGCAAGCCATTTCGATGATCTAGCCATGCGATAATCTCCCATAAACATCCTCACACCTTTAATACTCTTGAGGAATTTTTCGGACATATAAATTCCTCAGTTTCAAAATTACTAGTTTCCAGATCAGTTTTCAGTGAGTCAAAGGAAAATTCAGCGAAACTTTCAAACGACTCTTTGGAATAGAAAAATCCCTATCACGTTTTACATTCTCTTACTTCACAAAATTTATCTGATTATACTTTTATCTGTTCCTTATAGTTTCTTCTGATTATCAAGACTTATTCGCATATTCTTTCATATGTATGTGTATTTAGCAATTAAATTTGTTATGCCTTAAACTTTTAAACACCAACTTATTATAATTAAATTTGGCTTTAAGAGGGCTTAGGACTATTAAAAAACTGTTACGATCCGGAGCTTGACACACATCGTATGGCGGTTAACTTCAAACGCTTCGACCGCGATCCTCAGAATTCAAAACCCGACCAAGTCATGGAAGTTTCTTTGTTGACACCTCGTAGGGAGCAACATTCCCTCACCAACTACTGGGTGGACCAGTGGTTGCCTACTGGATGCACCAATAATAAAGTAACCACCAAAAATTCACCGTGTGTAGGGTCTAATGTTCTCAAGTAAGTGCCTGGCACTCAGGAAAAAGAATTAAACGGAAATTTAAAAAAATTTATTACCAGTCACTAAAAGATAGAAAAAGCAACGCCGCAGTTAAAAAATAATAATAATCAATAATATAAGAACCGTTCCTACAGCTTACCTTTTACTAGGGTCGTACAGAAATGATTGACACAACGGCTCTCATAACGAAAGTATACACGATGCGACAGGGAAAATCAGTGAAATAGACACAAGGGGGAGTGAGCTACGCGGAATGCATAGATGGCGCTGGCCGCAGGCGAACGGCATGAGACAGCGCCCATCTCTTTCGACGCCATCGGGAGCGTGGACACCAATGATAAAAGTTGACGATCACGGTCAGTGTTGGACAGCGTGGTTCCTATGGAAGGAGGGGATACAGCTCAGTGAGATCCATCGTCGCATGTTGTTGGTGTGAGGGAACGAAGCACCCTCAAGGCGTACCGTCTACTGCTGGTTGGCCAACTTCAGCAGTGGAGTGAAGACCGCGACCAAAGGTGTCAGCATGGGACGACCAGCAACTTCGCATACAGCAGTAAATGTGGCAGCCGTGCCGGGTTTGATCAGGGGAAAACAGGCGCATAACATTCAAGGAGATGCAGGCTTGCGCGAGAAACTTTGCAGGCGATTTGGCATGAAGATTTGGAGATGACGAAGGTGTGCGCACAGTGGGTGCCTCATGCGCTCACACCACAACAGAAGGCGAAACGCGTCGAAATCTGAAAAAACTTCCTGCAGTACACGATGTCGATCCGGATGACTTCTTCTCCCGCCTGCTCACAGGGTCACAGTCGTGGTTTTGCACCCACCCACCTGAAAAGAAAACAACGCAGCTCCATGGACTGGAAGCCTGTATCAAGCCCACGTCCCAAGAAGCCTAGCCTGTCGTTGAAAACGAACAAACACCTGGCATCAGTCTTCTGGGATGTCCAGGGCATTCTCCTCGTGAACTGTGTGGCGCTTGGACGCACCATCAACAGCGACCAGTACTGTGAGATTGCCAAAACGCTGCGACGGCGCATTCAACAGCGCCGTCCAGGTAAATGGGCAGGGCACGGCAACGCACGCCCCCACACCAACCGGACATCCGCGCCACTCTCGCGCCGTTGGCTTCACTGTGTTTCTCACACCCTCCGTAAGTCGCCCGATCTGGCCCCCTCTGTCTATGCCTTGTTTGACAAGATGAAGGGACGCAGGTCGGGAGCCAACACGTTCAATCATCTGCGGAATTGCATGCAATTGTCTGCAGGTGGTGCACCAACAACCCCACAGAAGAGTTTACCATAGCCCTACGGGACCTCCCATCCAAATGGCTGAAGTGCTTTCACTTAACCAGGGATTATATCTAACTGATGTACTATCTATCTTTTGTTAATAAATTGTATTCCGTGCTGTGATAGCAATTGTGTCATTCATTTCTGTCGGACCTTAATATTTGTCTATAAAGTCAGAGGAATCGAGAGCTGATGTTGGGCCAGAGAAATACAGGCCTTATGCCAGGCCCCTAAAGCTCACAGTTCCACAAATCTTATCGGGTAGGGTTGCTAAATGATCATAGCGGACTATTTGGAAACTTTTGATGAATTTTCAAGTGCTACTTTAATAGTTTCTACACGAAGGGTAAACGATTACAGATGAAACAAAGTACACTTAGACAAAGAAAACGACGCACCAAGAAGGAGTTATCCGAATGGGACGAAAATCGATAGATGTGATGTATATGTATAGAAAAACAAATGATTACAATTTGAGAAAAATTGGAAGATTTATTCAAGAAACAGAGCTTTAGAAAGGGAAAAAGTCAATAACGCGTTACACCTCTGGCTCTCATGCAAGTCATTGATTGATATGGCATGCCCTCAAGCATGCCATATCAATACCAAGCAGTTATTCGGCTTGGCATTGATTGACAGAGGTGGCGGATGTACTCCTGCGGGATATCGTTCCACATACTGTCCAATTTGCGCGTTATATCGACAAAATCCCGAGCTGGTTGGAAGGTCCTGTCCATAATTCTCCAAACGTGCTCAATGGGGAAGAGATCCGGTGACCTTGCTGGCCAAGGTAACGTTGGGCAAGCACGAAGGCGAGCAGTAGAAACTCTCGCCGTGTGCGGGCGGGCATTATCTTGCTGAAATATAAGCTCAGGATGGCGTGATATGAAGGGCAACACAACGGGACGTAGAATATCGTCGACGTACCACTGTTTTGTAAGGGTGACAACCAAAGGGGTCCTGCTATGAAATGAAATGTTACCCTTGACCATCACTCCTGGTTGTCGGCCTGTATGGCAGAAGACAGTCAGGTTGGTATCCCACCGTTGTCCGGGGCGTCTCTAGACACGTATTCACTGGGGGGGAAAAATTGGGAGGAGTCCAATATATTTTTCGTATAGAAAAGCATGCTAAGGACAGTTTATGGCTTATAGGAAGTGTTGTGTATCGCTTTATAAATTAAATATTATAAATTAAATATACAGAGAATCCAATACGTTTATAATATTTTTCTCCACCTATTGTTTAAGTTTTATGAGTGTCATTAGATTAATTTTCGCGTGGATTAATTGTGGTGGCATTCATGAAAGTTGAGCAAATTATAAATCATGTTTTATGTACGATAAATGTAACTGACAATTTTCAATTTATTTTAATTCCTTTTGATGTTGATTGACTGACTCAAGGTAAAGTTTTTTTTTATTTAAGCTTTGTTTAGTCTTTTTATTTATTTACCCCTTATAATTCTAAGTTTATATAAGCTTAATTTTTCTTTATATATATATATATATATATAAATTATCGCGTACTGGATTTAAACACAGAAGTGCTTCACGAAAATCTTAAAGAAAATGGTGCTGAGAATTTATTCAGTTTCATGCATGAAAAGATACAAATTTTGTTTACTTTTGCGAGAGGAATATACTGATAAGCGAACCCCTGGGCCGGACTAGGTCCCCGTATGTGCGGGGGTCATGAGCCCTGGAGATGCGTTCGGCCAATAAGAGCAGAGATGATGAAATTGAAGGGATGTCCCGTAGAATGGACTGGAAAAATTATAAAAAGGATGGACATGAAAAAAAAACGAGACTTTTTGGCTGTCTCGCTGACGGACTCTCTCGCTGACTCGCTGGGTGACTCTCTGTCTGATCTCCGCTCTTGCTACAATGCCATCCGGAAACCGATTACGAAGATTTGAATAAAGGCCCTGTAGCTGGAGTAGTGACTCTCCCGATGTCCGAAGACGATTAATCATGGTAGTGGCCTCGAGGCTATTAAGCTATCCCCTCAGATAAGTTATTTTTTTTTTAGCCATGGCATAATTTAAATATTTTTTTTTGTTCTTTTAATATTTTTTTTTCTCAGTCAATCAAAATTTTTTTGGGGCCACTTTATTTTTTTTATTAATGTTGTTCAAGGTAATTTCTATACGAGGGATTATGTTATTATAATTACAAGGAGAATGAGGTTGTTATTAAATAGTAATTGTTTAATGAATTTATAATGAAGATGTTGAAGTGTCCTCTTAATAATTTTAATATGAGGGATATTATTTAAAGCTATTATAATTACAAGTAGAATGAGTCATATGTTTTTGTATGTTGAATTTATTATGAAAGTTAAGGAAATGAGAGAAAGTTTCTACCAATTTCTATTGTTTAAAGTAAAGTGAAAAGATAATTATTAACTTGTGTTAAAAGAATTGAATAATTTTTTTTTGTTTGTTTCCTCAGAAGTAATTGTGTCTGTCATGTTTTTTGAGAGTGTTCATTTGTGAATTTCTGTTAGCCAAAGAAACTAGGGTATTGTTTTAGTTTGGAGAAATAATACACAACGCAATGCTCACCACTATACGATTGAATGAAATGAAATGTGTAACTAAGAGAAATTAATTATTCATCCAGTGTTAATAAGAAATAAGTTAACAATAATTAATACTCTTTTTTAAATAAATAATAAGTAACAAAAGTTTAGTTACAACAGAAGTGTTCATCTTGAATGATCCCTCTAGAGTACAATGAGCAATTTCAGGAATCATACACCTTTTATATGAAAATTTCGTAGTGAATTATTCTGACAGTGAAAAAATTATAAGTAGTCTAACATATATTTCATACATAAAACTGTGAAAACTCAATTCGAAGGCGGCCCAATTCGAAGCGGGACTCATCACTGAAGACCATTCTACTCCAGTCAGGGCGTTATTATTACAATATCCCCTCCTTCCGGAAAAATACTTACGTGAGAGGCCGGGCCCAGGCACCAAGAGCAAAGCTTCCCTTCAGGTGTCCGGGGCGTCTGCAGACATATATTCGCTGGTCATCGAGGATCAATTCAAAGCGGGACACATCACTGAAGACAATTCTATTCCAGTCAGCGACATTCCAGGTCGAATGTGCCCGACACCACTGCAAACGGGCTTGTCGGTGTACACAGGTCAATGGTAGCCGGCGCAAGGGGCGCCGTGAGCTCAGCCCCCTTTCTCTGAGCCGCCTATGAATGGTCCTTGCAGTCACTGAAGCACCAGTTGCACGTACGATCGATGATAATGATGAATCTGGGGCTGTGAGTGTCTGACGATTGCTCGGTCCTCACGTTCTGTCGTATCTCTAGGCCGACCACTTCCTTATTGACGCTGTGTTCGGCCATAGTTCACCCATTCCTGCCAACATCGTCTAATAGTGGCATCTCTCCTATCCAAATGTCGAGTGATTCGCCGATTAGACCAACCGGCTTCTTTGAGCCCAACTATACGTCCTCTCTCAAATGAAGACATCTGCGCATATTGTTCGCGCACCTGTATGCGAGGCATAGTTACTGTCTACCTGAGTACACGGAATGAAATTCGCGAAGAATTTATGACCTGGAATCGAAATTTCTCCTCTTTAATATCCTGCCAGTTGCGAAATTAAGATGCGCTGTAGCGTCACATGTTCATTCATTAGCCACTAAACTTTAAAATTTTGCATTTTTCCGTCGAAACCTGTACGCATATCAATTTGTGTTCAATTAGCATTACCCCTTCTTCTAAGTCGTCCCCCCCCCCTAAGAGTGTATATTTTAGTGTTTTACTAAATAGCTGACTTTACTCGTCCAGTGTAACTTTTCAAAAGAATCTTGAGGTAATGGAATCATCCTTACACACGAAATGCGGGAATTAAAATCTTTTGCGGTTTCAAATTTAAAA
Source organism: Dolomedes plantarius (assembly GCA_907164885.2). NCBI lineage: Eukaryota > Metazoa > Arthropoda > Arachnida > Araneae > Dolomedidae > Dolomedes > Dolomedes plantarius. The sequence goes on along the minus strand of OU015501.1, from coordinate 4,990,537 downwards.
TACATTTTAAAAACTGTTATAAGTTTGAATCGTTTAGCCAAACATTAAAACATCATGTTAAAGAGAATGTAGTTAATTCTAATATTCCAAAATACTTTTATCTCCAAAAGAGTAAGCAATTTCTTTTTCCTTAATATTTGGTGTAATCAGGAGTAGGTTGCTTATGCAACTCTTTAATCAATTTCACAACTCTAAATTAGTAATCTGGTCACATTGTAAGACTAAACAAAGATAAATATAACTATTTATTTATTTATTTTTAAGTCAGATCGTGTAACAAAACACTGGGATCTAAACTGAGTCCAAAAATTTAGGAGCCAGGGAGAAAATAAGGGCACGTTTCTGGCACTATGTTATCAACTAACAACGAATAAAGTAAAATCTAACAAAAAACTATAAACGTAACACCCGGAAAACCATAATTATTTTCTTAAAATAGCATATTTTTTTTCAATACTCAAAATCCTCGAGGTAAAAGAATTAGTAGGATAGTATTTCCCTTAACTCGTGTACGGTTTTTAAAATTTCGCCCCACAGAAGTGATACGCGTGTTTCTTCGCAATGCATCGAATGCACGTTAGGAAAGCAGATCAATATGATGGGGTTCTAGGAAACTCATACGTTGAAATATAACTATGGATGCAAATTCAGATTATACAAGCATTTTGGTGGTTTCCTGAAAACTAAAAGTTATATATAGGAAGATTTTTAAGAATGAAATCTAATCATATTTATGAGAATAAACTTTGTCTTTGATAATACTGCTAATTTTATTTGAATAAATATATAAACCTTTTAACCACTATTAAACAAGTCTGGATATTTAGGCAGAAAAAATGTTAGAAATACTTTTAAAAGAAAGAATTATAATGACCTGTATTATAGAAGTAACGAAATTCTCTCGTCTGGACACATTTACAAAATTACTAGATAAAGAATAAAACACATTCATGCGAATATAAGTGCTTATGACTCATGCAATTGAATGTAAACTATATGGTCATGTATTTAAAATGATCTTTATATGCAGTAATATCGGGAAATGCATTTGACTGAATTTGTTGAACAAAAAAACTCAGCTCAATTCACGATACAGTGGGTAGTAAGCACCAGTAAAAAGTAGATGAGTGCTGCGTAAATTGGAAAATTCAGTTTAAAAAAATAAACAATCATTTACAGGTAGTCATTTTAACAAAAGGAATTATAGAAGTTTTTTTTAATGTATTTCTGGTTGGGAATTGTTGTGAAATTTCCTGCTCTACCATTTAAATTGTAACTCTAGATGTTTCATTTTAATTGTAATTAGACCAACTTATGTCTAAATTTTTATAGATATGAAAATACGTTTCCTCAGTATTAAACAACATTTTAACATGTTTACTTAAATGCTTCAAAGAATAAGCCGTAACATTGTAAATGAAACATATTTAAGCATAAAAACAGAAAAACATTGTAAAGGAACTAGAAACAATTTTTTGTTTACCATTGGTTTAAAATAATTAATAAAAATGTATCAGTGCTAATATGAAAAGTAAGCATGTTCGAAATCTAACAGGAGAGATAACGCCATCTGTATATAAAGGAAGGAACTATATGAAACTAAAGCTGAATAGAACCGTAGTGCCATCTAGTGGGTAAAAATGAATCAAATGTTAAATTTTGGAGCAAAATTTAAAATACCGTTCACATTTAATAAACCTAGGTCTGTCCACCGATCCATAAAATAGCAACATCACGCTTATGAATACAAGTCGTAGAAAATATAAGTCACAAATATATACGCAAAGAAATTTGAATTTTTCAGTTCTTCGCTTTGAATTTATAGATTTCTTCCCTTCGTAGCATATTATAAAACAAATTAAGTAATTCGCAATAAAAGTGCAGTGCCGAAGCAGTATAACTTAAAGTATTGTCAATATCTTAAGAAAGAAATGTCTTATACTAATTGAAATCTTTCATTTCAATACTAATTCCCTTTCATAACCAATAAACGATAAAAACATTTTCCATTTCGATCGGAAATGAGAATTGAATTACCATACATTTCCATTTCAGAAAAATTAGAATATTTAAATTTATTTTTGCACGTCACAAAATGATTAATTTTTTATTGAGTGTGTGTCTTCTCTTTTTTTTTCTTTTTTTTTTGTGTGTTAAAGTAACTGAGATTCATTTATGCATTTATTCACTTTTAATGATTTTAAAATTACAGAAAAATAGTATATTTTCTGTCTTACATAACTGCAGTTTTCTGGGTGTAATATATATATACATACATATATATATATATATATATATATATATACACAGTAACCACCGCTTATAGTGATCAGTGGTTATAAGAATCAACCGTTTATAAGAATCAATATCGCGAAAACAAAAACAAATGTGTTATTTCCATGTTAAAATTTTCGCTTTAAAGAATCAATCCACCGGTTTTAAGAATCAGTTTACACTCTTTGCTTTCCTTTCATTTTTCCAAAATAGCCACTAAACCCTCAAAAGGCACGAAGTTCTTTCTTTTTTATCTAGTCGTAAAATTCATCCCCTTCTTTGTTAAACATAACATAATAGTTTCCCCTTAAACGCTTTAGTACAACACTGTCCTATTAGCTTGACCCAGGGGCATATTTTCTCGTCCGGGTCCAATTTCACTTTTCTCCACTGACAAACAAAAATAGGGACGCTTTTTTTCCACCTCCCACATCCTGGTTGCGGCTTCCTGGACCCTGAAACACATTAAATCTTCAGCGAAATGTCTACTATCACTTAGGCAAACGTGACATTAGTAGATTCAGCACGTTATCAAACCGTGAAACGTAAGCTAGAAAGTGAATCTTCGTCTGAGACTATTAGTATTGAAAGAGGTATAAACAGCCTCCTGAAAACTTCATTACGTCAAACTACCATAGAAAACTTTTTCTTGCTCCCTTCCTGTAGTTCAAATGTTAAAACTGTTAAGCAGGTATGTGGTAGCAAATATTGGATTTTTTTCTTCCTTTACTATAATCATGTGTATCTACTTATAGGTCTAGAAATTAAGTTGAATTTTTAAAATTATAAAAAATAATTTTAATAAAAGATAATTAAAGTAAATTAAAGAGTATTTTATGTTAAATTATCTCATATATGTATATATAGGTGTGTGGGTGAGTGTGTCTGTCCAAAAACCTAAATTTCGTCTATAAAAATCAACCGCTTATAAGAATCAAAAACAGTAATAACAAACGTGATTCTTATAAGCGGAAATCACTATATATATATATATATATATATATATATATATATATATATATATATATATATATATATATATATATATATTATCAGAAATGGAACTTTTAAAAATGGTAAGTATTGAAAAAGTGAAGAATGGTAGTTTAATACAAATACCAACCCAAAAAGGCACAGGTCACAGCTCTTTCTTATGTTATAGTTCTTCTGTATAGTTGTGTGTTTGTCTGTCCAGAAACCTAAATTTCGTCTATAAGAATCAACCGCTTATAAGAATCAAAAACAGTAATAACAAACACGATTATTATAAGCGGAAATCACTATATATATATATATATATATATATGTGTGTGTGTGTGTGTGTGTGTGTGTGTGTGTGTGTGTGTGTGTGTGTGTGTGTGTGTGTGTATAGGGTAATACAACTGATTAGGATGCCCCTTGGCACACTTCTTGGCATGATTTTGCCAACGCGTTCACGCGCTCTATGCGTAAATAGGGCTGTTGTTTACAGGCATCGAAACCCTGTCGGCTCAATACGAGAAACCAAAACAATGAGAAAGAATTATTAAAATACAGTTTAAAAAAGCACATTATCCAAATATAAAAAAAATTTATTACTTAGCAAAAATTTATTACTTTTTATTCCAGTAAAGGACAAATGGTATCGGCAATATGTGGCGCGTAAAGAGTCTTTATGAAGGTGAGGGAAGCTCTAAAACGACCTTCCAGAGCGTTTTTATAACCGCGTCGTCACATAAATGCAGCAAAATACGAATCAAAAAGATTATCTGTCGCCCGATAGCAGTGCTTTCTGAATTCTCTTTTAACGACGCTCGACATTCCCTCAATAGTATTCGCCAGGGCCTTTTTATCGCATGGGCAAATCGGGGACTTTGCCCAGGCCCCCTGATGCTAGGGGGCCCAAAAAACCCCTTGGTGTATGCCACCTAGTATTCTATAGTATGTGTGTAGCCCATGGATAGTTCTTATTTTTTATAAATGTTCGTAAGGGGGGGGGGCAATAGCATCTGCCCAGGGGCCCCAGCGTTCATAATCGGGCTCTGGTATTCGTATGAGCGCCTGTTCCGGATCCTTGAAGGTAAGCGAATGATTGACTCTCAGACGATCGAACCGTGATCTGAAAGCAATCATATGCTTTCCAACAATCGGAAAGGATTCTGGATACGGGGGAAATATCTCTTCAATAGCACGCAACAAAGTATCTTTTGTTCGATCTTCCACCACCTCAAAGAAATACTTATTACTTCCTTTTTCAACGCCCCCAAACACCCACTTTCCTTTCACTCGTTTTCCCCTATTATACTTTCTTTTACCAAAGTTGCTCTCATCAATCTCAACAATTTCACCAGGACCTCTAATCTTTTCAGTTTTTTAAAAAAGGCATCAATACACACCTCAACAAAAATTCTTCCAGTCGATCACCGTCGTTTCCCTACTCACATCAACTTCGTTTATAATCAAATCAGTTTCCACCTCAACACCCACAAATATGTAAAAATCAAAATATCAATCAAACCCAACTTATTCTCCTCAATCCATGAACCCTTCCAAACAGACCTTTTGAGGTGATGGACATTCTGCTCCTGTTGTGCGGCAAACCCTTCATACCCGTCTCATCTATCTTTAAGCTCAACCAAATGCATATTTTTTACACAACGGACACTCATGTTAAGAAGAAATTAATCCTTATGTCATACACTATTCAATCACCACTTTCTTACCCATGCATTTCAATTCGTAAAAAATTTGTTATTTAACTTACCAGACGCCATACTAAACTACTTGGGAACAGCAGAATCCAAATTAAGCAAAGGAACATCCAAATGAAGTGGTAGTAAAACGAGGTTTAACCGTTTTCTTTTAATTTTAACTTTACATCAACAATCAATAACAATTAGGCGCAATTAAAACGTAAGAAAACAGTAATCACAGGAGGAACCGAGCACAAGATCGCACCGAATTGCATATGTTGCGAACAACACTTTATCGCCAGTTTGGCGGGGGCACCCTATTCTGTTGTTAAACACATGAGGATATATATATATATATATATATATATATATATATATATACGCTGCCCTCAAAAGTTAAGGTACAACAAGTTTTTTTACGTCAATTTAAAAATGAATGAAAGAGAAACAAGAAATGTGGACGAAATTTGCACTAACAATTCTTTATTTAAATGCGACAAGAAATTACACAATTTACATAATTTTCATGAGTAATTTTCATACAGCAAAAAAAAAACAAAGCACTCTTGATAGAAAACTCCATTATTGGAGAAAGCAAGACATCACAGTTTTCCGAGGAAGGAACAAATGTCATGAAAACATAAAAAAAATGGTTTCTAATAAGGATATCTCCACCTCTAGCTGTACTGCATTGTCGGCTCTGACTTTTCCATGCTGCCAATTAAGTTGTAGGACACTTGTAACTGAGGAATCGTGACCAGGACACGGAGTAAAACATTGTTTCAGCTCATTGTAACGTCCTTGGAGGAGGACTTAAAGCAGCAACGTGTCTGCCAAGGTAGTCCCAAACCTATCTATCGGATTCAGGTCTGGAGATCGAGCTGCCCTTCCATTCACTCCAAACCGTGACCCCTCAAGTTATCCTCTACAAGCACAGCTCGGGGAGGTATGGCATTCATCATCCATTAGAAGAATTCGTTGCCAATTAGCAGCGGCATAGGGCGGACATATTTATCAAGGGATCTCTTCTCGATATCTTACACCAGTCAGAGTTCTCTATGGAACACATGCAGGTCAGTATGACCACCAAGAGAGATTCGTGCCCAAACCATGATTCCACCACTTCTATAAATGTGTCTTTCAGCAATGTTGGATTGGTTGTACCTGGTGTCTTGTACCCTCCAGATCATAAGACGCCCAGAATCGTTCTCTAGTGTGAACCTGGCCTCCTCTGTGAAGAGTACAGAAGCCCATTGCGGTCTGGTCCAGGAAAAGTGTTAGCTTGCCCAACATAAACGGGCACTTCTCTGTCGTCGGTTAAGTGGGACACACACAACTGGTCGTCTTGCATAGAGACCACAATTATGAAGGCGTCTTCGCATCTTAGTAGCGGATATTCTTGTCCCTGAAACGATAAAATGATCTGAAACAAGCCGAGGCACAGTAATGCTTCTCGTTCTTCGGATTGAAAGAGCTAGACAGCGGTCTCCCGCAGATGTTGTAACTCGTGGTCGGCCTGAAACATTTCTTCTAGACATAGAATTTTCTCATATAAACTGATTCTACAGTCGTTGGATCACGTCTAGCAGCATCAGCTTGTGACAATCCCATTTCGTTCCATCCCATCACCCGCCACCTTAATGAGTCAGGTAAACGACTTCTCCGAGACATTGGTAGATCCTCCTGGGTACTGTTAACGAAATCGCCAACAAAAATTTTAAATAAACAATCATGCACAATACTTACGCACTAAAAGACAGGAAAGTTTAATATTTCCCCATTTTCTCTTACTCTTATATAAGTGATAATTCTTTAAAATGAAAGTGGTGACCAAGGTTTTTTGCATAAGTTTTCTTAAAGTTCGATACTATCATTCATATACACTATACTTTTATTGTTACTGCCTTATTTTAAAGGTGACCCTTCAAAAAACATGTTTGTGCCTTAACTTTTGGAGGGCAGTGTACTATATATATATATATATATATATATACAGATGGTAGTTCGCACTTTATGGAAACGATTTTGTAATTTATTTTTGACATTTTGAGGTACAAATTTGGTAATTTCAGATAATTGTCTGCTACTGTTTTGTTTTTGATTGGAATGTAAAGTAAAAGATTTAATTTAAATGGCTCCAAAAATTGATAGATGGCTCGAAAGTTACATAACTGCCCTGTCCGAGGAGAATATTCGTATCAACAAATCAGAAAACGGTGAACAAATCGGGGTTATGGCATTCAAAAAGGTATACATACTGTATTAAATTTGAAAGGAAAAAAACGTCTAACTGAAGAAAAATTAAATCAGGACCGCAATATCTCATCCATGACTATTCGAACCAGTGGCGCCGGAAGAGTCAAATATAGAGGGGGGCAAGTAAAATAGATTAAAACTTTTAACACCTTTATTATTAAGGATACATATATACGGTTCATAAAAAATAAACTTTTATGTTATTTTATGTTATATTATGCCCTATCAAGTGTTATTTATAGGGCATATATAACATAAATAACATAAAAGTTTATTTTATGTTATATTAATAACTTTTATGTGATTTATTGCCCTGCATAATATAACAGGGCATAATATTATGTTATATTATGCCCTGTCAACGTGTACGCGTTTCAAATGCATCGGATTCAAGATTCCCTTTCGCGATGAAAAACATCGCGTAGGGTTGCTTTTGAATCGCAAAAACAAAACGTCTGGAATTGGCGTTTAAATGCGCTTGCGTACCTGAAATTGGCGATTAATCGCTCCTGCGTATATGGAATGACGTTTATCGCGCTTGCGTTAACGAGTGTGAGGTTGCAATTTAGTATTCAGTTTTGTTAGGCTTTATGATTTTTAAATGAAAATTCTAATATTTTACGAGCGCTAGCTAGGTAGAAACAAAAAAATTCAACTTCTAGGGGGGGGGGCAAGTGCCCCTCCCTTGCCCCCCCTTTCTGGTGCCACTGATTCGAACGCACGGTAAATATCAAGAAAGTGAAGACTCTATCCTAAAGGAAAATCAAAGCCGATTCAAGATCCATTGCATCGAAACCTAGGAATGCCTTCTGGCAGGGGGGGGGGGGGGGGGGGGAGGGGGGGGGGGGGTGGCAATGGGATAAAATCATTCATAAAGATTTGGCAAGTTAAAAAAGATGTTTAAACCTAAAGATTCCTAGTCTTTTGCCAAAGCATATTACTGAAAGAAAAAAAAAATGTAGAAAATTATATGAAATACCCCTAGCTGCGGAAAAACGAAAATTTGTGGTAACACTCGATGAGGCATGGGTGTATTTAAGTGACTGTAATAAAAAAAGATCAATTTTGTATTGCTCAACCGACTGGAATGGTCATACGAAATGCCTTCGTCAGCGTACAGAAAATTTCTCAAAGGCATTCACGATAGTTGCAGGATTTTGTTACAACGGCAAATTAAAAATTAAAAAAATTCTGAAGTAAAGCCAAAATTAATTCAGTCTACTATCAGCAGAATATTTTAGAACCAATTTTTGAAGAAAAAATTCCAGGGTTATATGGAAAAGACATTGATAGAGTTGAGCTTCATATGGACAAAGCCTCTAGTCACACGTCTAAATCAACTGCCGCTCATTTAGCATAGAAACAGAAATAAAGTGTATCCCATTCAGTGAAATACCTGTCAAATCACCTGACGCTTCTCCAATGGACTTTTGCGCTTTTGGTCTATTAAAACGAACCTTAGGAAAACAGCACCTAAGAACTCTGAATGTACTTTGGAAAATGGTCCAACAGGAATGGGATAAAATTGACACGACAGTACTAAGAAAAAGTTTACTTTCATGGAAAATTTGAGCTAGAGCTATTGTCAAGAATCATGGCTATCAGATAGAAGTAGATCGCCGCAAAAAAATACGACATTTATACATAAACTTAACTATCAAAATCGTTTCCATAAAGTGCGAACGACCTTCTGTATATATATATATATATATATATATATATATATATATATATATATATATATATATATATATATACTATCTGAAATACCCGGCGTTGCCCGGGATTTTATGTATGTTCGTTAACCAAAATCAATTTAAAAACTAAACACAGTATAAATAACATACAAAAAAACATGTGAAATGTTATACACATCTCAGAATTTAGGTAGTTCAGTTTTTCATGATTGTAGCACTTTTCTAAAATCTGGAAAGTAAAAATATCAAATTGCTGAATGTTTGTTAACAAAATTAATTTAAAACTAAACACAGTATAAATAACATAGAAAAAAAGCATGTGAAATGTTATACACATGAATAAAAGGAAAACCCGATATAAAAATATATAAATTCAGAATATACTCCTCAGAATTCAGCTAGATTTATCCTTTCATCATTGGGGAAAATAAAAAAGCTGAAATGACATGTTTGGCAGAATTTTCCAATAGAACCATGAAATGTTTCCAGCGTTGCCTGTTAAAGAAGTGAAGTGTTTAATTGAGGGCTGCCAACCATTCAACTCCTCTCTACATTAAAGTCCTATAAACATCCTCTACATATTAAATTCCTTTTCTCTCCATAATAAACTCCTCAGAATTTAGGTAGATTCAGCCTTAAATCATTGTACCACTAAAAGCTGAAAAGTAAAAATGTCAAATTTTCTTTTTGCCTTGAGAACTGTACATTAGGGTGGAGCGAAACATTTTTTTTCCTTTCCTGTATCATCAATCATTGATCCATGGTCCAAGATGCAAAAGTGCAAAATTTCAACCTGTTTTGAAAATATCTTCAGGTGGCGCACTAGAATTGAAGTTTTGCAAAGTAGTATAAAAAGGCCACATTTAAAAACCTGGTGATAAAATTCAATTACAGTGGAATCTCGATCGATTGTTCTCCGAATCATCGTTTTTCCGTATGTGTCGTTTATTTCACCCAGTTCCGAGGATCATATTGCTTTGTTATGTTCCCGCAGCTATCGTTTTCCCGTATTTATCGTTCAGTTCAGTCAGTCCCTTGAAAAACGATAGATCGAGATTCCGCTGTATATATTTTTATTTGTTTTTATTTGTTACGCAAATTAAACATATTATATTAAAAAGCATTTAAGCAATAGACTCCTTCTTAATAATGTTTAAGTATCATTTTCAGAATTTTTTGAGCTTTGTTTTTAGTGAAAAATTGAGATTTTGTCTCAAAAGGGGCAAATCTCGCCTAGCGTTTATCTTGGTTCTTATATAACCGTCTCTTGCCTCTGAACCACAAACAGACATGCAGTCTCAGTTACTAGCTTTGCACACCGTTCTACTGCCTGTGTGTGACAAGGGAACTTATAGGAAATGTCTCCTGAAGAAATCATAGTCGTTATTTCTGCATCACTGTATTTCATCGTCATTGGTGGTTCGGTAATATTTTCTTTCCACCTATTTATCAAATCGTAATAATGTGATGCTCCGATCTGAAGTACAGGAAGCTGAAACTCGCGTACTTTTCTGCCTTTGGTATGTTCTCTTTCTTTTAATATTCTTCTAAGAGCTAGTTCACTTTTGTGTAACTCCTCGTCTTGTAACATAGCTAGCAACAAATTTTCTGGGTGTGCAAAAAAATGAATTTCATTGTATAATTTTTAATACAATGCTCTTCAGATCGTTTTGCATGTACGGAGATCTTCTAACCGTATTAAAAACGCGGAAAGGCCCATATTTACAAGAAGGTTTAGTCTTGATGTCAAACCAGGTTGGTGCGTACACTTTCTTAATAAAATTGACAAGTTCTTTTAGGTTGACCGATGGTTTCGTTGTTCCTACATATAAACAAAGAATCCTGTTTGCACATGTCAGCCATAAGGAATGTGCTAGCTTTCCTGGATCTCTTTTACCTAAGCTAGGCGTGATTGTGCCACAAGAAATAGCTGACCACATTTCATATACTTTTTTTTGATTGGTGCTTAATAATTCAGCATTAACATCCGGCAATTCTGAACTTAAGCTTCAAATGTCACCACTTTATATTCTAGGCAGATGTATGAAATTCGAAACTTTTTCCTAGAAATTCAGCTATACTTTTTTGATTCGTAATTGTATTACCCGACTCAAGTGAAAGATGTCCTATGTACTTAGAATCTGGCTCAGAAATCAAAGAAATATGTTCTTCAGTCTTCCGATGTAATCTATTATCTGTCTTAGACAGGACTAAAGTTTCATCTTTACGGCCGTCAAGATAAAGCGAGAATATAGGTTGTTGGCCACTTAACCGTTGCAGGTTTTGGCGTACTTTTGGCACAGTGGTCTATTTTTTAGAAATGATGCGTCCTTCTAATACACTACTAGGGTCTCATTACCCCCTCCAGGAAATTCTCAAAATAGAAAGAATAACGAATAAGTTTGGTCTATTAAAACGAGCCTTAGGAAAACAGCACCCAAGAACTCTGAACGGACTTTGGAAAATGGTCCAACAGGAATGGGATAAAATTGACACGACAGTACTAAGAAAAAGTTTACTTTCATGGAAAATTTGAGCTAGAGCTATTGTCAAGAATCATGGCTATCAGATAGAAGTAGATCGCCGCAAAAAAATACGACATTTATACATAAAACTTAACTATCAAAATCGTTTCCATAAAGTGCGAACGACCTTCTGTATATATATATATATATATATATATATATATATATATATATATATACTATCTGAAATACCCGGCGTTGCCCGGGATTTTATGTATGTTCGTTAACCAAAATCAATTTAAAAACTAAACACAGTATAAATAACATACAAAAAAAACATGTGAAATGTTATACACATCTCAGAATTTAGGTAGTTCAGTTTTTCATGATTGTAGCACTTTTCTAAAATCTGGAAAGTAAAAATATCAAATTGTTGAATGTTTGTTAACAAAATTAATTTAAAACTAAACACAGTATAAATAACATAGAAAAAAAGCATGTGAAATGTTATACACATGAATAAAAGGAAAACCCGATATAAAAATATATAAATTCAGAATATACTCCTCAGAATTCAGCTAGATTTATCCTTTCATCATTGGGGAAAATAAAAAAGCTGAAATGACATGTTTGGCAGAATTTTCCAATAGAACCATGAAATGTTGGCTGCCAAATATTCAACTCCTCTCCACATTAAAGTCCTATAAACATCCTCTACATATTAAATTCCTTTTCTCTTCATAATAAACTCCTCAGAATTTAGGTAGATTCAGCCTTAAATCATTGTACCACTAAAAGCTGAAAAGTAAAAATGTCAAATTTTCTTTTTGCCTTGAGAACTGTACATTTGGGGTGGAGCGAAACTTTTTTTTTTCTTTCCTGTATCATCAATCATTGATCCATGGTCCAAGGTGCAAAATTTTGAAAAATAGAAAATAGAAAAAGTGCAAAATAGAAAAAAAAAGGAATGTTATTAAGAGATGTGTTTTAAAATATTGAAGAAAAATAAGAATATATAAAGGTTATATAACAGAGGGATTCAAACCAAAATTCTAGTAATAAGAGAATAAAAGAAAATAATTTATGTGTTACTTAATTGGAGTTAGTGTTTACATAAGAAATTAAAGATAATAATTATTGAGAAAAGAATTTGGTTAATTTGAGTTATTTTATAGAATAGTATTTTTGTGGATAGTATATTGTTTTGGATATTGAACATTGAACATTAAAATTAAATTATTGCAATTAAAATGGAATACTGAAGTTGAATTTGCACATGGAGATTGTTATACTGTAAACCACATACCCAGGAACCCGTGTGTTAGAAAACCAAAAATTGTTAAACCAAAAATGAAAACCAAAACTGAATTGGATCATATTTGTCTGACCTCTGAAAACTATTTTGAAAATTTCCAAAATGTCAATAGAGCGAAGATGAGCTTAATTCTTTGTTGCATAATGACTCACACATATTTTCTAAAGACAAGTATGATATAAGTTTAATTAGGATAGAACACCAGCTTAATAAACTAACGTCTGATCTTCGTATTTCCTGAAAACCTTATCATACTTCTCCTAACAGAAGATGAGAGTTAAGATGTTACAACCTAAATTTTTCCACTTCTGATTTTCAGTTATTATTGTGAATTATAATTTCGAATATAGGATTAGTTGTATTAAGGGATTTCATTTTGAACATTTGAGTTATTTATAATTTTAAATGTTCTATATTTTTTTCATGTCATGAAAATTTTAAAACTTCATGTTCAATATTGATATCCCAAGATATTGAAAAGAAATTAGCAACTATTTTTCCAGTTTATGTAATGGGTATTTTTCAAATAATATTCTTTATTTCTTTTAAAATATTTCAAGGACAGTAAGCGGCTAGTGGATATATAAAATAATATTTCAACAAAATTAACCCCTTAAATTGTAAACTTCTTTTCTAAAGTAAGTAAGCTATTCTCCCCTGAAGGGAAGCCTTGTTCAAGGAGCCTGGGCTCGGCCCCTCTCGCAAGGGGGGGGGGGGATATTGTAATAAAAACGCCCCACCATTATGAATTGCCTTTGAAAAGCTAACGTGTATTTTAAATTCCTTGCAACCTCAATAAAGCACAGCTCCTATTTCAAAAACGAAATTACCGACTATTATTGCACGAGCGAAATATGAAGTTATTTTTAGACATGAGTCAGCATCACGCGTCTATCTCGCCACGCCGCACATGTTCAGAAAGTCTTGCGACGTTGAACACGTGTTCGATTCTAACTAATTAAAAGAATTTTAGACTCCTGGCACCCCCATGGTATAAAAACGCTGAGCAGCGATTTTCGCCCCTTCCTTCCTTCCCTCTTTACTTTGCTCTCTCTCTCTCGTTCTTCTGTCCCTTGTCCTTGTACTGCTTCCAACTATACTATAATGTAACCATATTCGATACTCAAGCCCCGTCAGCTCCGGGCTGTCCGTTGCCGTTATTGTTAAACATCATGTCGTCAGCTTATGCCACTTCGTTCAACTAAATATTGCTGCCTACCTTCTCTGATGTCTATAATTCCATGGAATAAAGTACAGGGTGGTTATAATTAAATTTCCACATTGAAATGGTCATAAAAGGAAAACTACTGGACCAAATGTTATCAAACTTGGTAATAGTTTAAAGGAGGTATGGGAACTTCTTTTCCGGGGGGGGGGGGAATCAAAAACTCACCACGAGGGGGGAAAATGACGCTGTATGCAATATTGTTAAACGAAATAAGACATGAAGACATCGATTTAAAATGTGTTTAATCTTTTCTGAAATGTGTTACAAAGCGTGTTCAATGTGGCGTCCACAATTTTCCGAAAGCAAGTTAAATCGCATTACTGCATTCTCAACAGTAGCTCTTAGCATATCAGGAGGAATGTTGCGGACATGTCGGCGTATCACATCTTTCAATTACGCCAAATTCTTTAGATTATCACCATAAACAGTGCTTTTGAGATAATCCCATAGCCAGAAGTCACAGGGGTTGAGGTCTGGTGACCAGAGTGGCCATTTTGTGGGGAAGTTTCAGCCTATAATTCGTTCATTCGTGCAATGTTGCTTAAGTAACAGTGTGACACATGTACCAAGGTACGGTGGGTCCCCGTCTTGCATAAAAATCGTGGTGTCTAAAATGCCACGTTGCTGGAGTTCAGGTATCACGAAACATCTTAACATCGACTCTAAGCGAGCTGCAGGCACAGTGCATGTAACAGGCCCAGCTGTCGACTGCTCTTCAAAGAAAAATGGTCCAATTATGAAACTAGCTGCCATACCACACCAAACGGTGACTTTAGGAGAATGCAATGGAACCGGGTAGATAACATGATGAGTTTGTTTGGCCCAAATCCTGCAGTTATGGGTATTGACATCGCCATTTAGGTAAAAATGGGCCTCATCTGTCCACAAAATGTTCCATGGCCACTGTTCGTCCATATCCATCCGTGCAAGGAATTCCAAAGTGAAAGATTCTCTTGCAGCAGAATCGTTACGTTTAAGTTCTTGAACATGTTTGATGGTATGGGTAGAACTGCGACACTTTATGGAAAATTTTGTACACCGTACTCCATGGTGCGTCCATTCGACGTGCGACAGCACATACCGTGTGTGCTTTCCATTGTTGCTTCATCCACTGCTAATGCAACAGCCTCCTCAGTTTCCACAGGAGCAGGTTTCCTTCCCCTCCCAGGTGCAACACATAACAAACCCGTGGCTTCAAACTTTGCCATCATTTTCCTCGAACCCTGCGGTGTCATTGGTCCTCGGCGTATTCCTCTCACTGAACGATACCTTTGCAAAGCACGCCGTTCATTGCTATCGCATTCATAACATTTAACGAGAAAATGACGGTCTTGCATGGTAGAGCATTGTCGATTCGTAACAATGAGAACTCTGACAAACAGGCTCACTTTTATCTGGAAAATCTAATGACGTGTAAAGCGCATCTGCATAAATCATTTCTTTCTTCCTGCCGTAAGCCAATTACAAGCCATTGCGGTTTTGCATAACCCCACAAACAGTTTCGTTTCAGAAACGATTAAAAACGTTTTAAACCGATATCTTCATGTCTTAAGGCTGAATTTAGGCTTCAAAATTCACAAATTAGCGATCTGTAAGAAAACGATTTCCGGAATGAGCACACTTTTAAATGGTAATTTTGTTTAGGCAATGTTTCTTAAGGGTATACAAAATGTTAAACCCGTGTTACAAAAGGTTAAGTTAGATTCCGATTCCTTTTCGTTTAACAGTATTGCATACAGCGCCATTTCCCCCTGTGATGAGTTGTTTTTTTTTTTTTGGGGGGGGGGGGAGGTACGGAAAAAAAATTCCCATGACCTCCTTTTTAACTGTTTACCAAGTTTGATAACATTTGGTCCAGTAGTTTCCCTTTAATGATCATTTCAAATGGAACTTTAATTATAACCACCCTGTACTTGATCTCTTCAGTATGTTCGTGTACTTTCCTGGAATGTGTTTATTACAGCGTCCACGACTACCTGTGTGTGAATCCATCACCTGTATCTTTAAAGGCGTTTCATTATACATGTGTGTGTGTGTGTGTGTAGGGTCGCCACGACCCTGGTCAAGATATCTCTGATGTACAGTGCGAACGACCATCCGACTCGAGCAGAGTTTGGAAAAGAGTGTTCTGTGGGTGTCGAGAGAAGGCAGAGTTTTTTCTGAAAGTCCATAGCGACGGGCTGTCTGAATTCTATCGGGGAGGCGAATGGGCAGTGCTTCTGTCCTCTGAACCGGGCAATGGCCGGGCAATGCGGGTATGCGGAGGCTTACCTGGCATCTCTTGTGTTCTGTACCGAACAAGCGAGTAGGCTTTTCGGACATCACGTACGCTGTCTGTTGTACGGAATAAGCGAGTAGGCTTACCCGGCATCTCTTGAGTTTTGTACCGGACCAAAACGTAATTGAGTGTATCAGGCTTAAATATAACTATAAAATGAAATATTTTTCATAAAATAGGATTCATCATGAACGGAAATTTGTTCGTTTACTTATTTTTATCAATAAAGTCTTTAACTGTAAATAAAGACTAAATTTTTTCCCCGCCAAGGTATAAAGGTATCATTTAACACGAATTAGTGTTGATTAACTGGTAACTATCATTTTGTCCCAAGCATGAAAAGTGTCAAAACTAATTAGAGATTTATTTTCTATTTTCAGGTAACATGAACTGAAAAGAAAAGAAAACCTGAATGTTATGAAGACTGGGTACTAAGACACTCTGGAAACTACTGAAATTCTGCAAAAGAATCATACGACGAAGCGAAGTCGATAAAAGCATTATGGACGGAACTTACCAACAACAGAGATACGCCTCTTAACACATGTCTACGTTTATACAGAACAACTCCTTTCAGAGGATTATTCTCCGTCTGTAAACTGATTAAAAATATAGTGGTCATATTTTCAGTTTCAAAATATGGACTATTTTATATGAATTAAATTGCAATTTTATCATACGTATAAGTGAATAAATGTGTAATTGTCCCGTTTATTTTAAATCTGAAAATTCATTCAGATGAGGTTGCTTTCTTTAGAGTCACACACACACACACACACAAATATATATATATATATTGAAATCATATGTCCAGAACTGAAGAAGCTATTTACAACAATAAAATATTTGATTTGTTATTTGAAATTTAATACGTGTTCAGTGTATAGGAAATTAATGTTCATCGATGGGTGTAACACACCTTTTTATACTTCTGCCTCAAGGGTAAAATTACTTTTTAGTTAATTTTTTAAATTGTCGAACTTTACCATTTATTTTATATATTACTATTTATGAGTTGTAAAAAGCATAAAAAATTTTATAAACTTTTTTTTCCGCCTTGGGAAATATTATACTTAATATTTTTTATGGATGTGATCAATTCTGCAGTTTTCAGTAATTAATTATCAGAAAATTATTAATAAAGAGATTCTTTGAAATAAGAAAAAATATTTATATTAGGAATTAACTCAAGTAATCGGTTGCTAATCAAATATTTAAATATAATTCATCAT
Source organism: Dolomedes plantarius (assembly GCA_907164885.2). Taxonomy (NCBI): domain Eukaryota; kingdom Metazoa; phylum Arthropoda; class Arachnida; order Araneae; family Dolomedidae; genus Dolomedes; species Dolomedes plantarius. The sequence continues at coordinate 4,973,120 of OU015501.1, read as the reverse complement.
TTTATTTTTTCGCAATAGCTTATTTGACAAGCAGCGAATAAATATCATGGTGATAGCAGCATTTTTTTGGTTATATTACTGTCCACTGTTCTATGAACGGATCAAACTAGTGTAATACAGTTACAAAAATTTTTATTCATATTCTGGAGTACATAATAACAAGGGCCGTGCCTAGAATTTTTCTGGTCGAGATAGTCCAGGGCCCCGCTTCTTAAAATAAGAATGAGGGTGATATTTGTTTAAAAAATCAAATTTTTGAAGTGCTGGTTATTTATATTATTACTTTAAAATTACAAAACACTGTAAAAATTAAAATAAAGGATGAATATTAAATTAGATAAATTTAATTTTTTGTTTTCTAATATCGAGATCTGTAAAGTCCAGTAATGGTATCCTGATAACAAAGAGTTTTTTCTATGTATAGTGCTGCCAGTGCGTTCAACTTTTGCACCTAAAGAGTCAGTCACTTTTGACCAGTATCAGTAACGCTCTCCCTTCAGCATGGCTCATTGGTCAGGTTCAAAACAATCTTCAAATTTTTCGACGTTAGGAAAGCGTTTATCAATTATAAAATTCACTACATTCCCTGGCAATGACTACATTCTCAATAAAAAATGCCTCTGTGCGGTCCCTAGCCTTTTAACAAATGTCACTCAATTCCAAGAATTATTCAACGGTTGGAGAAAGCATCAAAAAGTTGTCCACCAAACACCAACAGGCATTCTTAATATTGAAGAAGTGGGAGAAGAGATTTCATAATTCTTTGTTAGGCGTTACTGGTAGAATAGATTTTTGATTTGCGTATTCTTTAGGGGAAAAAAAAAACAGCTGAAAGATTGCTCATCCAAATAATCAACAGTATCATCCTGTGTTGTGTGACACTCAAGCCTGTTTTTGGTGCTTTTTGTGTAATGTACAGGGACCGCATTAAAGAAACGTACAAAAATCGCTTAAAAGAACTTAAAATTCACATTTATTTAATTTCTTACTTTTTCTTACTTTTTATTCCTATTGCGTTTTTCATGGACATTTTTTTACATATACCACACATAAAAAAATCGCACATAAAAAATAGGTTGACGTGTATACATAAGTTTACAATTAAACAACTCCCATTTCCCGCGTCAACTTATATACAACAAAATCTACAAGAAGCTCCCACTGGTGGGTAAAAATTTAGTTTTATTCTACATTTATTCTACATTTAGTTTTATTCTCCGCAGCAAATACAGCTATTGGAGGCCTTTGATGATTTTACAAAATGGTCACTTTCAGTTGAGCGTTTCTTGTTTTGCTAGCTAAGCTAGCTAAGACTGTTACTTTCCGAGATACGTAAGAACTAAGTAGAAAAACTGAATCGCCTCCGTCAGTCATCGAGTTTTCCAAATTACCATCTATCAATGCTCTTGGCATTCCCTGCTCAAACTGCCATCGGTCGATACCCATTCAAATATACTATTTCTGCCATTGTCAAACGAGTTATTTGAACTTGCTTGGGGAATCTTCTAGTAAAAACTAATTCCAGTCATCTGGTCAGGAGGATTTCACAGTACTTTAATGTTAATAAACGTCCGTACTACAATACAAATTACAGGCAAATAACCAGTTTTAGACAGAAATGGAGGATTGTAATCAAAAGTAGAGGAGAAATCAACCCAAAATAGAAGTCGCATGTACAACAAAATGAAATATTTCTGTAGTAAGAAAGTTATTTTTACAGTTTTCCAAATTGCTAGAGGATAGATAGTACCATTTACATGACACTTGAGGATTGTTACTGCTGTAAACTTATCGTTCAATATATTCCTGACTTACACGAAAATGATTTTAAGATTTATTGCTTACTTTATCCCTAGTAAGGCATTACAAGTTGTGATAAAAGAAGCATTAAAAAGATTCACGCTTTGTAATTTTCCATAAAAGGTACAGTATTTGTTTATTCATTATATAACCAGGAGAAAGAAATTTTAAATCTGCAGGAAAAACTTAACTTGTTGCCCAATAGAGGCATTTCGAGCAGAAAATACACAAAATTTTATTTTCAAAACTTTTTCTTATGTATTTGTCTCTCCCAAATCTATGCTAAAATGTACTCAACAACTGCCTTTTGATAGCATCCGAATACGCATTTGACATTCACCATTTAGCAAATATCTTTCTACAATAGAGCAAAGAGTATATTATCACACTTTAAGAGTCAGTGTGCACACGCTCCTATTAATCACCTCCCCTCTCCCCTCTTTTTTCATTACTTAAGCCTCATCTTTGTGTAGGGATGTCTGCCTTTCACCCCAAAAAGAGCATCGTCTGCAAATCCTTAAAAAGCTGTTAGAACGCAGGATTAAACGAAATCAGTACTGGCAAGCACAAGAGGCACGTGTAGTTCTCGCTTTTACGCTCGCTGCGTATATCCCGTCCGTTACTATGATAATAAAAAAGCAGCAGCTTCCATTCTAATTGCCGAAGTTTTACAAGTGGAGAGACGGGATATGGACGCGGCCGAGTGCAAAATCTAAAACTTCCTGTGGGGGGCGAAGAGGATTTTGGAAGGATCCCAGTTCCCTTCTAAGGGAGGGGGATAATCCACCCTTGTTCGTGGGAAGCAATAAATACCGGATTTCTATCTGACGCCTGTGATACGCGTACTTCAGGAACAGATCCAAAAGATGCATTATTCACAAAAAGCAGGCAACGTTTGACCTACGTTAGGTTCCCTATAGTACGAAGTTTGCTTTCCGGAGAGGGGAAGAGAATCGTTTGATCGAACCCCTCAGACAATCCAATGGCATAATCCACAAAAACAAAAGTTGCATTTTTTTATCAATTTGTTTTTCAAAATAAAGGATTTTTTAAATCAAGACATCATTAGTGTTCATTATTATTCTAATCGATAACACAAATTTCAGTGAAGATAGTTTGGGTGGGACATCATAAATTTGTTGATAAATCTTCTCCTTGTACAACTGTCAATTTAATACCAACACATGAAATGACACTGTGTATTAAAAAATTACTCTTCCCCTTTGTCTTAAGTGTAAAACATCCGTGTGACATTCCAGGGTAGATTTCTCCAAGAGTTTATTTTTGTCTTGGCTTCTTATTGGTCATTTTAGATCTTTAAAGGGAAAGAAAACTCGTTTTCATTCAGAATTATGCTTCCTCACCTGGAGACATTTGATGAGAAAAAAAATCAAATTCAGATGCCTTTAGAATGAAAATCATTTTAAACATGTTTTAGAATTAATTTTTAAAAATATTTTCTTATCAGGGGTATAACGAGTGTCTTCCACGTGGTCGTCGATTATGTTACACTTTCCGCATTTTTTCATAAATTTACATTTTTTTAAATAACTCAAGTTTTTATTATAACTTTTTGAAAAAACACAGCCTTGAGCTGTACTAGACAGAAATCCATGTATGAAATTTACGTTTTGAGGTAACTTCTGTACAAATGTCTACAGTTTGATTCCTTTGGTTTTATTCGATTTCGCTAAACTAAGGTTTAATATATTAGGTTTTCCAACGGTCTATAAAAGCTATAAATTCCCACTTTAATGGAATTTCAGCGAACATACGTCTTGAAATATATTGCCGAAAGTGTATCGTTAAAGTAAATCAAACATGAAAAAGATGAATCGGGCTTGGAGAAATTTTTAGAGTGATGCAAACAGATGTCTGGATTTCTAAGAAAATGCGATCGAAATTTCAAAAAAAAAAGCTATCTACATATTTCCGAGAGAATAGGTCAGAAAAAATTATACTACAGAAAACTGAGTTTTCCGATTCCATAATCTTGCTACCCATACCAAAGAGTGGTTAGCGCCACGAGATTCCCAAAGTGGGCTCGGATTCGGGTCCTGGTAAGAAAGCGATATTCTTGCACTGTCCCCTTCCAATACTGCACTGTAGGTTGATGCAGCTCAAAAATTCACGTTGCTGAAAAGCGAAAAACGCGTCTAAGGTGCTCACAGAAATCTATACAGATTAGAAGATCCCAAGGAAGATATTTGATATTATCTTAAGATTTATCCACTTCGTCTCGTATCGAGAGAGACAGAGGGTAGGTTTAGAACATAGAAAGTTTACTGAAAAACGTCGTACTAAATATTGTTGTTTGGTATCCTGATATAATATATATATATATATATATATATACTATATATATATATATATATATATATATATATATACTATATATATATATATATATATATATATATATATATATATCGCTCCACTTCCTTTCAACAACGTCATATCTCAAAAAAACAAGATTTTTTTCAGGAGAGTGATTTGAAAGTTTAAAAGTACATTGAAATGTATTGAAAATCATTTTAATTATGCTCTCGTAGAGGCTAAATATTGAACGATGAGATAGGATGATCATGCGGGATATACTCTATCAGCGCATTCTGAAAATAAGCATAACTAAAAATCACCGAATTTTGAGATATAACGTTGTTGAAAGAAGTGAGCGTATGTATATATATATATATATTATATTATATTAATCCTGGATGTGTAGTGACGACACATCCCAGATTACATGAACGCTGGTCATACTGTAATAATACGAGGTGGCACGGTACAGGAGAGGATTCTCACAAGATATAATTTCGGCGCAGTACACGGGATGCGCGAATACTCAAAACATCACTGTTGATCAAAGGCAATTAATAATGGTGGGACGTATTATTCACTTATTTACACACATACACACATATAATATATATATATATATATATATATATTATATATATATATATATATATATATATATATATATTATATTATATACGGGTGTCCATAATCTAAAGTCCCACTTTCAAAAGGCCTTCATAAAAAGAACTGCTGGTCAGAATGACTTCAAATTTGAACTGAATATACTGGAAGAAGGGAGAAACGATTTGGCATAATAAAAAAAAGTTCAAAATGTATCAATAGCATGGTGCTGTTAGCAGTTGGAAACATTTTTTTTTATTATTATGCCAAATCGTTTCTCCCTTCTTCATATTATTCAGTCAAATTGAAAACATTCTGACCAGTGGTTCTTTTTTTGCAGCCTTTGGATGTGGACTTTAATTTGAACACCAAGCCGGGTGTCCATAATTAAGTCCCACTTTCAAAAGGCTGCAAAAAGAACCACTGGTCAGAAGGACTTCAACATTTGAACTGAATATACTGGAAGAAGGGGAAACGATTCGGCGAAAACGAAGGTTCCAACCGCTTACAGCGCCATCTATTGATACATTTGGAACTTTTTTTTATTATCCCAAATCATTTCTCCCTTCTTCCAGTATATTCAGTTCAAATTTGAAGTCATTCTGACCAGTGGTTCTTATATATATATATATATATATATACTATCTTTGTAACTTACTATCTTTGTATATTATAAATCTTTAAGCAATTACATATTGATGAAGTGTATGTGAAAATTAGTTTTTCACACAGTGATCCCTAACTAAGCCGTGATTGAAGTCTCAATAGTAATTATTTTATAGGATCAAAATTTTGGTATTAACGGCGAGTTAATATAGATATATTATCCTTTGTAAGATTATAAAAATAAGAATTCTAAAATTTCACTAATTTAAAACTCACACATCTAAAACAGGAAAATATTGCAAATCGGTGCGACATTGAACAGAACATTTGTTGAATATTTTTCATCTCAACGCAGAAAGCACTTATCTGAAAAATAAAGGATTTAGTCCAATGAATTCCATTTTAGACTTTCCGAACACTAAAATATGTTATCTAATAGAAACCTTTTCTTCTTCATGGTTCATGCATTATACTATCTATGACAAACCTTTCTTAACTGAAGTTATTAAATGGATTGCCTAGGTTCTTTGTAATGAGGGACATGTTTGAAATATCATGTGGGGGACTTGTCTTTTTGACGCAGTGATTTGAATGGTAGATGTTCCCTGCCAAAAAGTTCGTTTGCTTTTTAGTAAGATGGGTGTAGTCAGGGCCCGACTTTGACCCAATGGGGCCCTGGGCAAAACAGACTTTGGGGGCCCCCTTCAAGGACAGATCCAGAGGGGGGCATGTCCCCCCTCCTCAGGACCAGATTTCCACATGAACATATGGGACACTCACCCAGGCCTCCCTTAAATGGGGACCAGAAATTCAAAAAAAATTTCGACCGACAAGTCAAACATTTGAAGAAATTAATGAATATTAATAAGAAGTGTTAATTAATTAATTTACTTTTTAATGTTAATAAATAAATTCATGAAATTTTCTTTTGAAATTCAAAATAAATCACAGTCTGGAGTTATTACAACTCCCCCCTCCCACTCACCCACCAAAAAAAATTAAACCAGAAACGCTTATGGACGTAAGCATGCTTTCACTATAGTGGGTGCACTGTGCTCCACCCAGGATTTTTTTCTGTATCCGCCACTGCACCCCTTTACTATATTAACCAAAAAACAAATTCTCAAAACTATGTACAACTTTATACTAAATTAGGGGCCCCATAATTTTGGGAGCCCTGGGCAAGTGCCCCATTTGCCCATGCGGAAATCTGGGCTTGGGTGTTGTAGCACTTAGTTGACTTTAATGTCATTCAAAACAATTTTGTTAGATTCTGTTGTGATAGCAGTCATATCAGTCTACATTTAAAATAAAAAATTATCAAAACTGGGGTTTTTTCGTGTAGCCATTTTAATATTGAGGATGGAAGAAAATTAGCTCCATTTTCGCATATTTCAAGAAAGGTGAAAATGCAACTAAGCCGCAAAACAGATTTGGGGAGTGTAAGTTTTGGAAAGGTAGAATTATGAAGATGTCTGAAAGAAACAAAACTGCGAAAATGTTGTTGAATAAAATTATTGATGAAAATCCAAAATATGTCTTTTCTTTTTACTTAAAAACGGAGGTAACTTTTTGTCCAACCTAATATATGTTAGAGTCACTTAACCCTAAATATCAGCCTCTTATGTAATAGACGTCGTTAGATCCATTAGATCCAGTATAGAAAAAGTTTTAGCCTATCAATGAGCGCAACACGATTACCTGCAATGTTGTTGGTTAAGGCTGTTATGTATAAAGAAAAAAATCGTATTTCCCTTTTCCTCTTCTTGCAGACTCTTGTGGCGGGAGAAGTCCGGTTGACAGTTCGGGAATTCCACCCCCGTTAGAATTGACATTTTGAGGGATTGTAATGGCTCTCTCTCTATAGGGGGGTTAAGCGCTGCCCCCAAATTTTTTATTTAATATATATTTTTGTCAACTATTTACAGGTACATAAATGCTGATAATCCAATAAAATTGGTATTGTCAGATAGCCTGAACTTTTCTGCAAAGCGCTACAGGATTCATTTTATAAATTAAGTCCACCGAAGGAATTTATGAGCGTTTAAAACACTATACCAGAATTTTCCCCGAATAATTTAAATTTTAAAATATTAATTGCATTTCTTAAAAAAAAACGAAAAATGTACACAAATGTAAAATTTCTTTCTCTATGATGGAGTACAATTTAAAAAAAGAAAATCTTTGAATCCAAGTCGGCAATCCGTGGACAAATTTTCTCCATAGGTTAACACTGAGGTGAGCGAATCCAATGAGGTTAGTACATAGCTGCCTTAACTTCTTGATCCGAGTAACGCTGACGGATGTAATGTGAAAAGCCCCTTCAGCATCGTTACCAGAAATTAACAAACATATATTTATTCCAAAGTTTTTAATCAGCTCAGAGAGATTTGCATACAACTTAAGCAAACTTACCTTAAACTACACATTTAACTTGCTACCCATATTAAAGTCAGTGTTCGATATGAAACATGAACGTCTCTTCACACATGAGATATATTTCAGCTTACAGAGACTAATGAACATATTATTTTGTATAGCAATAATGAGTTTCGGAAAAAGAAATGCCGAGTCACAGTAGTTCTCTTGAAAATGCGCTTCTCTACCAGTCTTTACCCCTTTTGTTTGACTGACATTAAACCCAGGACTTGATCCTATGAATTTAACATAAATATGGGAATGACTTTAGTAACCTTTCACATCATCACTGGAAAAAAGCCTAACTGAAGGTAAAAGAAAAAATTCTCGTAATAAGCTATTAATCATTTTCGATCATATATAATAAATTATCTTATCAGGCACAAATTTCTATTTTAATAAAATAAAAGCTTCTCAGGCATCGTATGAAAGATTTTGGAGTGATCATATATTCTTATGATTTGCAGAAATTACCCAAAATAAATTAGGAATTTTGACTTGAATTTTGCTCATTAGAATTTATTTGTAACTTTTCATTTCTTTCTTTCAATATTTTACAAGTCTTCATGTATCGAATGACCAAAAGATGTGAGGTTCTTCCCATCAAATCTCATTGTGTTTATCGCATATGTTTTCAAGCCTCAATTTCCGGATTCTCTGCTTAAACATAATAGGGGTAAAGTGTGCAATTGTCAAGTACATTTACAGCAAGAACAGAATGGCCAGGGCAAAAAACAATCGCCTTGTTTGGAATCGTGACAGGCCATGATTGCCTATTGAAACATCTCTGCCCTATAAATATCGTTCCAGAACAAGCTCTGTAATGGACATGGACTTGACCCATATACTGTCTTTCCTCACTCTACCTCCAGCTCCAGTGTGGAGTAGCTAGGAGACTAATTGGATTCACACGGATGGTTTAGTTCGCTTTTTTTTTTTTTTTTTTTTTGTTCTTGTGTATACAGTATGCCCACTAAAGTCCCTTCCCACCCTCTTAACTCGGACCGTCTGATGCTATATTCATAAAAGTGGTGTTCTAGGTATAGTAAAGTAGCGATGCGCTACTGAATGAAAACCACCTATCGCGCCACCTGGTTGAAAACTGCGGAGTTAGCATTCCTATCTCAAAACGGAACGAGATAGGGAAAAAAAGTTATTCTACAAGTTGTAGAAAATCATCGATTTAGTACAAAAAGACACCTTGTGGACATTAATGCGAAGAATAGAATGGTTAAAAAAGCGCATTTGTTTTTTCGTGATTTCCCTACACTGTGACGTACGAAACTTGAACGGAAGGAGAAATAATTATCTTACGGGCAAAACACGACACCGCAATGACGGTGAGAAGTTTGAACATCTCAAATAAAAGTATATTGTTATAACTAGTTGTTTTTTCTTTCTCAGATCGTTTTGGTACGTCACAATGTAGGAAATCACGAAAATATAAATGCGCGTTTTAACCATTCTATTCTTTGCATTAATGTCCACAAGGAATCTTTTCGTACTAAATCGATGATTTTCTACAACTTTGTTAATCACTTTTTTTCCCTATCTCGTTCCGTTTTCGAGATAGGAATGCTAACTCCGCAGTTTTCCACCAGGTGGCGTGGTAGGTGGTTTCATTCAGTAGCGCATGGCTACTTTACTATACCTAGACACCACTTTTATGAATATAGCAGCAGTCGTTCCGAAGTTAAGAGGGTGGGAAGGGACTTTAGTGGGCATACTGTATACATAATATAGTCAGGTAACTCGCCATTGGAAATTTCAAAAAAACTAAGAACAGATCAATAATCTGTCTACAGGTAGCGATGTCTGGAAATATAATTTTGGCAAACTTTTCATAACATTTTAAAATTGAGAGAATTTTTTTATCAATTTTTAGTACAATTTAGTGCTTCCGCCAGAGACCCTTCACTCAATTGAGTTAAATATTTCCTTTATACTATATACCAGAGGTGGGGAACGCGCGGCCTGCGTAATCTTCTTGTGCGGCCTTCATAAAAGCTAGCATTTGTATTAATTAATATTTAATTTTATAGATTACAACAATTTGCAAATCAATGGAATTAAATAAAGAACGGCATGAATGTATGTACGCAGGCTTCGCGTTACGAAGCTTGATCCAAATATTCAATTACTTTCAAGCAAGGAACAACTGCAAATATCCCACTAGCTTAAATTTTCCATCGGATTTTAAAATTATTTTTGGAATTGTTGCTATGTCAGTTATTTATAATTTAATACTTTTATTGTTCTATTGTATTTCTTTATAATGTTAAAAATATTTAAAAGTACTTCTACTTTATTATTGTTATTTGAAGTGGTATTTAAATATGTAGTTGCTTATTAAGATTAAATATATACATACATACATATATATATATATATATATATATATATATATATATATATGTGTGTGTGTGTGTGTGTGTGTGTGTGTGCTGACATAAATAAAAATACCAACAGTGAAATATAAAAAATTACAGTGGTATCTTAGAATCTAATAATTTTAAAAAAAAATAATTAATTATTAATGTTATAGCAAGTTTTTACCCTTAAGTGAAAACAAAAATATTTTATATAAGTCAAATAATAAATAAATAAGGACTTAATTTTTTTTTGTTATTTTTCTATATAATGCACCAAATTGTTAAAACTATACCTAACTGTAATAATTTCTTAAAAGTCGCATTTATAGGTACATCAACTTATGCGGCCTCCTTTATTACTACCTAATTTACATGTGGCCTCTAATGGTAAAAAAGGTTCCCCACCTCTGCTATATACTACTGTGACACCTGTGTTCTGAAGTAAAAGTTTCAAAATATTTCCAAAAAAGTGAAGAAACACTGATTTTTTGAAAGTATCTTTTTAGAATTATTAAATTAACACATAGAGCTTAGCTTTGAGTTCATAATATAGTAATATGTCAAACACTACTGCAATGAAATCGATTGAAAACTTGGCTTTCTCGTTTACAAGAGTAAATGAAAAATGAGTTTTCTTGAAATGTATTTCAAAATGCTACTTCTTTGCTTTTAATAGAGCTTTCAGTATATTAAGTTCTCATCCAATGATCGTACGAATCAAAGTCATCGGCCTTTCAAGTAGAGGAATAAAAAGAAAAAAAATCGAACAAAATATTAGTAATTTTTAACTATTTATAGTACGTTAATGAATTGCTTCATTACTTCCATCAATCCGAAGTTGGATATCAGCTGAGATTGTTGAACACTTAACGCCATCTAGGGGATGAAACTCAAACTACTGTTTGCATACAAAAGGAATACAGATTTCTTTCACTTGGAGAAATATTAATGATTTTCAAAACAGGAAATTGAATGATGTTCCAGTGAAAGAGAGGAAGTACTAACTTAAATGTCAGAACATTTTTAATTTGTTAAAGTTTTACCGTGTACTTATTTAAGTACTTGCGTAACCAACAGTTACGCAATATATTTATTTATATATTTATTTGTTTAAACCTGGCTAAATAGCTCTTGCACCTAGATGAATGATCTAAAAATGCTTCATTGTCCTTATTTTATTGAAAAACAGTTTTTTCAATGAGAGTTTCCCCATGAAATGAAACATTACTGAAAATGCATGAAATAAACAAGATTTGATTTCTATTTCATCTCGCCTTTTATAGAGACGCAGATTAGCGATAGAATCACTTAAAAGAATATTCTGAATAATGTATAAAAATATAGTTTAAAAACTTATAACCGGATTTTTTTCACGCCATAATTTAGATCTTTATCTCCCAAATTAATATTTTATAGAGAAAGGTACATCTGACCCCATAAAACTAATTGCATAAGAAACTAGATAAAAACCAAACCTAGATATTTTTTTCTTCAAATTTTTCTAAAGAAAAACACTTACATTATAGATAGTGCGATATGAAACCTTCAGGAACTCTGAATGATGATAAACTAGATGAAGGCCAAAAGTATATCCTTTAGAGCCTTGCCATTATAGAAATATTCTTTCCTTGTGTCTTTATTTTACATAAAAAAATTACATTAATACAGTATCACTTAAAAATAAACTACACGCGCCAGAAACTAGAAACACATATCTTTTCTTGAAACTTTGCACAGAATCAAGTAATCAAGGGACATTTTTTTATTATTATTCCCAGCTTAATGGACTAACATGCTTAGCGACAGAAACCAATAAAAGGGTCAGTAAAATTTCTAAGATCAAATTAAACTAGAAAAAATGAAACATACAAAACAAACAAAATTAAAACTACAAAACTGACAAACAAACTCGGGCAAGCTAATGATGAATTAATGACGAAGAGTGATTACAGTCAAAACCAAACAGACGAGAATATAAAATTTATGTATATACAATGAAAACTTCTCTAGCCGGCCACCCCTCTAAACGCCCATATTTTGTACAGAACCTATTAAAACCTCTCTTCAACGGCCTCCCCTCAAAACGGCTCTTTTTTTCAGAGACATTACTGGCCGACATAGAGAAGTTTCCCTATATATATACTCTCTTAGACAACAAAAAACAACGCAACAAGAAAGGGTAATGCAAATTGGACACAAATTAATATGCATACAGGTTTCGACGGAAAATGCAAAGTTCGGCGGCTAATGAATGAACATGTGACGCTACAGCACATCTTAACTACGAAACTGGCAGGATATTAAAGAGAGAAATTTCGATTCCAGGTCATAAATTCTTCGCGAATTTCATTTCGCGTACTCAGGTAGACAGTAACTATGCCTCGCATACAGGTACGCGAACAATATGCGTAGATGTCTGCATTTGAGAGAGGACATGTAGTTGGGCTCAAAGAAGCCGGTTGGTCTAATCGGGGAAACGTTCGACATTTGGATAGGAACGATGCCCCTATCAGACGATGTTGACAGGAATGGGTGAACCATGCCGAACACAGCATAAAGAAGGAAGCGGTCGGCCTAGAGAAACGACAGAACGTGAGGACCGAGCAATCGTCAGAGTGGCACTCACAGCCCCAGATTCATCATTATCATCGATCGTACGTGCAACTGGTGCTTCAGTGACTGCAAGGACCATTCATAGACGGCTCAGAGAAAGGGGACTGAGCTCACGGTGCCCCTTGAGCCGACTACCATTGACCTCTGTACACCGATAAGCTCGTTTGCAGTGGTGTCGGGCACAATCGACCTGGAATGTCAAGTAGAATTCAATGATGAGTCCCGCTTTGAATTGAGCTCCGATGACCAGCGAATATGTGTCTGGAGACGCCCCGGACAACGGTGGGATACCAACCTGACTGTCTTCCGCCATACGAGCCGACAACCAGGAGTGATGGTCTGGGGTGCCATTTTATTTCATAGCAGGACCCCTTTGGCTGTCATCCATGGCACCCTTACAAAACAGCGGTACGTTGACGATATTCCACACCCCGTTGTGTTGCCCTTCATATCACGCCATCCTCGGGTTATATTTCAGCAAGGTAATCCCACCCGCACACGGCGAGAGTTTCTACTGCTTGTCTTCGTGCTTGCCCAACACTACCTTGGCCAGCAAGGTCGCCGGATCTCTTCCCCATTGAGCACGTTTGGAGCATTATGGGCAGGGCCCTCCAATCAGCTCGGGATTTTGACGATCTAAAGAGCCAATTGGACAGAATTTGGCATGATATCCCGCAGGAGTACATCCGCCACCTCTATCAATTAATGCCAAACCGAATAACTGCGTACATAAGGGCCAGAGGTGGACCAACGCGCTATTGACTTTTTCACTTTATGAAGTTTTTCTCTTGATTAAATCATCTATTTTTGCTCAATTTATAATCATTTGCTTTTCTGTACATGTACATCACATCTACTGATTATCGTCCCATTCGGATAACTCCTTCTTGGTGCGTCATTTTTTCTGTCTAAGAATATATATATATATACATTCACTTCCAAAAGTTAAGCACGGAGAGGAAAATGTTAATTTCCGTAAGCCAATCTGAATTAAAGAAGATGAAAATTTGCTGCAAGGTAGAAGGAAGTATGCAAATATGTTAGGTAACATCCTATCACGGTTTCGCGTCGAGAAATATGCAAAACAGGCAGTCTTTAAGAAGCCGGCATTGTGAGGGTTACAGGGTTGCATGTGAGGCTGATGAAAGTTGTTTAGAACATTCGTACGATTTATTTTCAAGCTAGACGTGTTTCCTATGGCTTCCAGAAGACGAATGGAAGATTCTGAGCGCTGTCGGGCTGTCGGACGCCATTGAAACAGGATAGTCTATCACAGATGGTTGGCTCTTTTCTTCAGCGTGCATCATTCCATCATTTCACGATTATGGAAACAATTCCAAACCAGCCAAACAGTTTGTCGAAGACCTGTAGCCTGTCGTCCAAGGGTTTACGACCCCCTCGGAAGATCGATATTGCTGTTGTAGCCAAGCGGAATCGAAGATCGCCTCCCACGTGTGACATCTAGTGTTGCAGCGGCCATTGGTAAGACCGATATCTGCCACTACTGTTCGTCGAAGGATGCACATGAATGGTCTGTACGCCCGGGTACCACGAGTTTGTGTTCGTTTATCCGTCCAATCCAGAGGGGCACGATTAAAGTGGTGCCGCCAGCATGTGAATTGGACTGTGTTTGATTGGGGCAACGTTATGTTCACGGATGAGTCCAGATTTCCCCTGCAACCCGATGATAAGCGTGTAAAGGTCAGGAGGAAACAAGGCACACGCAATTGGCCAGAGAACATCACCAAACATCACTCATTCCGCGGGGGAAGCATCATGGTCTGGGCAGTGATTTCTTCGGGATATTGCACCTACGTGCACATCTACAGGCGAGGTTCTGTGACGGCTGTACGGTATCGAGAAGAAGTCCTAGACCCCACTGTGAAACTATACGCTGCAGCAGTTGGTCCTTCTTTCGTTTTAATGGGTGATAATGCCCGTCCCCATAGAACATCCATCGTTGACGACTTTCTGGAGAGTGAGGGGATTGCGCGTATGGAGTGGCCGGCTTACTCGCCGGACCTTAATCCATTTGAAGATTTGTAAAATGTTATACAAGAAATTCAAGGTTAAGGTAAGAAATTTAAAACGAATTACAATAAACAGAAATAAAAACGAGTTAATATATATATATATATATATATGAAAAAGTGATTTAAATGGTTAAATTTGCAATTGTACAAGTTGAAGATGTAAATTATTTTTGACATTAAGGTATTGAAATTTTTAAAATTGAAATGGTATTGATGAAAAATTGAAATAAGTAACAATTATGTGTTAAATGTGAAAATTTTGTGTAAATTTTGGAAATTGTGGTGACAAGTTAAAATTCAGTAAAAAATGTTCTGACAATTTGAAACTATTCGTAGCGAAAATGAAAATTTTAATATTGTAAAAGAATTAAGTACATGTTGAAAATTGTTTCTGGGGATGATCACTCCAGTCAGTTCTGTTTTGTTTTCAGGGGGGGGGGGGGATCTAGATAGCAGAGTATTAGTAATAAATTTTGGTAAAATTTTGAAAATTTTAATTTCATTATGTTTTGAAAATTTATGAGTTTTGGTATAGTTATTGGAAAATTTTAGAACATATTAAGGTTAAATTGCCCATTTTGGTTTTGTTGCTGTTGGCAGTCTCGTCATTTTGTAAATATTTTTAAGGTTTATTGATTAATAATGTGTTTATTTTCTGTATATTGGATATCGGTTGTCAAGTGTATATAAAAAATTTTTTGGATATGATTTTATAAGCGTATTTTTATTGTCTTGATATAAATTTATTTTAATAAGTAATGTTTTGTGAGGTAGGGAATTGAGTTGTATTGATCGAGTTGTAAGGTCTGAAGTTTTAATTTTTGAAATTGGTAGAATTGTGAGTTTTGATTAAAATGTGAATGTGTTAACATATTTTATCAACTTGTGTCTAGAAGCAGAACAAGCATGAGTTCAACCATGTCTTCTTCAAACTTGAGTAGGTTTTAAAATTGGTTTTGAATGAAATGAAAAGTTTATGGTATTGAAATGTATAGGAAAGTGTTTTAATGAAAGTTAATTTTATACCTCAATGATTTAATTGTCTTTTTCATATTGATATTGTGTATTTTTTTTTTTTTAGTTTAAAGCACTTAAATTTGATCCTTTTAATTTGTTTATTGTGTTTTAGTATTAAGAATTTGATGTTTATTTTCTTGTGTGTTGTTGGTTGCCACTTGGTTTACTAGCTATATTGGAGGTTTCCCTGTAATTTTCAGATAAGCATGAGTGCAAAGATATGCTTCATTATTTTGTAAAACTCAGAGGTATAAAATTTTGTACATCATGGTGAAAACGAGAAAATTTAGAATGTAATAAGATTATTTTTCACTGTTGATTTGTTTGTGTCAAATTTGAAGTTTCGGAGGAATCAGGTATCCCCGATGACACGCTGAAAGCTCTTAATAAAATTCCCAGTGCTGTTGTGGAGTATGACCATCATAACAGACATCTGAGGAAGCGTTTTAAATTCTAATAATAGTGTTATAAATAAAATTATTTTGTATGAAGTTTTGTGACACCCCAATTTTCTACAAGAACTGTAAATATTTCAAGAACTCTTAACTTTGTCAATTTTAAATTCAGGACTCATTTTCTAGGTGATGGACTCAAGGTGCTTCGGCAAAAGGTTTGTTTTTCTTGAGCTACAGAACATAGTGTGGGTGTTCACATAAAAGTTTATTATCATATTCTTGCATTTTTCAATTTGTATTTTGTGATAATTAACTTTGATTTTAGTGTTTTATTGATAATATGTTGGTATAATATTCTTTTATAGTTAATTTGATATATTGATTGTAATCTTCAAATCATTCTGTGTCAACTTCTGTCTCAAATGGAGACATTTTTGTAAAATGTAATCTTCTCAGCTCCATGGGGTTAGGTGCACGAATTTAGTAAATAAGAATATTAATTTTAGTTTTGTAAATAAGATGTCACATATTTAGGGGGAATTTAGTTAATTTTGATGTGGTTGAATCAAGTCGTAAAAAAGAATAAATTAGTTGGGTTTCTCTGAGTTTGTTGTGTGGGGAAGGATCCGCCCTGCACAGCAATTTTCAGTTGAGGATTATTTAGGTTAAGTTTAGTTGTTTTTCTCTTCTGGAGACGTGTTGCAGGGAACTGGCCATTCTTTGTGTGCACGCCTTCAGGAGAACGATCGCCCTATTCTAAACGTAAATGTTAATTTAATTTTAGTTGGTTTAAATGAGTTAACAAGATAATGATGATGAATTTCAGTAGTTAGGGTTATTAGTTAATTTTGTTGTGTGGGAAGGTACCGCCCTGCTCAGCAATTTTCAGTTGTTGATTAATTAAGTTAATTTTAGTTGTTTTTCTCTTCTGAGGACGTGCTGCATAGAATTAGCTACTCCTTGTGTGCACGCCTTCAGGGGGACGGGGGGGGGGAAAGTTGTGAGGCTAAAATATGGGGAGGGGCGATCGCGCGACCTTAAAACGGGATATTAGCTAGTAAAATATAGGATTAACAATTTAAAAGTCTGGGAGTTCAAATAAGCGGCATAAGGCATTGCAGTGAAAATAGAATTAGTGAGTCGACTTGATTCGATTACCGAAGAACCGCAGAACCACATGGGAGAATTTTTAGGTAGACTATAGCCTTGCAGTTTGGCGCTAAGAAAATGCTTAGTTTAGCAAAAAAGATCATCCTATGATGACTAAATGAATAAGTAATGAGCGTCGGTAGTGCACTATTAAAACTTAGGGACAAAGGATTTATTTCAGAGCCATGGATAACTAGGGAATGGAAAGGACGTGTGCCGTAAGCGCACAGATTTAAATTGGGTGGGGTTCTTAATTAATGTTTAATGGAGCTGAGATTCTTAAAAAATTTAATTAATATGTTTGGGAACATCAATTGGGACTATTTTATGGCTTTGTGTCGTCATAACACTGTTTGATGGAAATATTTAGGGATAAGCGTCACCACCGGTTCACCAACTGCATCATGTACAAAAGCGTTCGGATTTATATTAAATAGTATGGAGTAGAAGTCAAGTCATATATATATATATATGTATATATATATTGTCGAGCGTATGTCTACGCCCTGTGATCTTCGAACTAAGGCACTCATGGTTTAATCGGTGGTGTAGCAGAAGTAACCAATCAATAATTGAGGAGGCACTAGTCATTGTAGTCCCGTTATTTCTTTTCAGGTAAACCACAGATCCAACACAGTGCGTTCATTTGCGCCATTTCACTTTTAGAGGCGCGGAGAAACATACTCGTCCGTGAGCAGTGACTTTATCCTGCGCTCTGCATCTCGTGGTCAAATTCCTGCCGTGTACTCTCTCGGCACATGCGCAGAGCCCCAAAAAGACTCCCGAAGTGTCCCTCGTGTCTAACTCCCGTACCTTGATTCTAAAAATAATTCTCTCTGTGTGATTTCCTCTCATGGTGAATCTAAAGTCACTCTCAAAGCCGAGGGAAAAACCAACTATATTTTTCGCGCGTCTGGAAATCTGAAGTACTTTGGCTTTCCAGCGCCATGAAAATAATTTAAATTCGAAGCCCCCTTAAATTTACATTGATTACTCCCTTCCCAACTTAAGTTCTAACATTATATATATATATATATATATAATATATATACTAGAATATATATATATATATATATATATATATGTATATAAATTAATATTATGCCCTCCATTATAGCATTAAATTCCCTTTCCTAAATCCAATCCCCAGTGACATTGTTTTATCGCTTTTAGGTCGATTTATATAGCGACGTGAAGTGAACGAACGGGAACGAGCCGAGCGCGCGACGAGTCGTCGTAATCATTTCCTCCCTGTTTTTCAATGGAACTGTTTACTACTGCGCCGTGACACGTCCGATTCTCGGCAGATTCCCGGCCGAGAATCGGCGCCAACGATTCGACGCGGAAGTCTTTCACTGCTCGGCGTCTCTCGTTCATGGCAGAAAGATAAAAAGTGGGCTATTCAAGATATAATTTACATACTGTATTTATGTTTGATATTTCTAATGGATGATGAAAACTCATTGAGCTGGTGAGAGGTTTTGTACGATTTGGCCATCAAAAATACATGAATCCAAAGTTCAAAATGACAATTCGGAAGGCAATAGGAGAAAATTATACTTGAACTTACAATTGGTTCACTAAAATAAAATTGATCAATTTGTATGAATAATGAAACAATGGAAAAATTATTTATACGATTTAGAACAGTGTACATTGTTAAAAACAAATACTTACATGTATGGATTTGTTGGTATAAAGCAATTTTTCTTGTTTTCTGAGCGCAAAAATTGTATATTAAAAGTGAAAAGTCCAAAGATGATGAGAGATCATTTTCATTAGAAATAAGTGCCAAGGAGGACGGGCGTACAATCCGTATCAAAGCATTCTGATTATACCTGCTTTGTAATATTTCAATTCTTGTGAAAAAGTGGGAAATAAAATCCATTCTAATTGATAGGGAGAACAAGTAAAAGCCATTTTTTGTTTACCTCACTCCTTCAGCCTTCAAACCCCTTTCTTCCCAACAGCTTGGAGCCAGGGCCGCCCCAGAGGGGGGGGGGCAACTGGGGCACTTTGCCCCAGGCCCCCAACTTCCGGAGGGGCCCCAAAAATTTTTAAAAAATTATTTATTAGATTTCCTCGAAAGAAAATTCTGAAACTTGTACCGTACTTCAAATTCAAAATAATCTCCTGATTAAAGCCCCCCCCCCCAAAAAAAAAAAATTCGATTAATCAGATTCTTGGGGCCCCCAACAGACGTTTGCCCCACGCCCCGTAAAGTCTCTGGGCGGCCCGTTTGGAGTGCATTTACTTATTTGTCTTACACTCCCTGGAGAAATGTCTTGTCTATTGTTTGCTTTGAATAGAGCAAACATTTGACCAAATGGTATTAGTATTCGTTCACCAAGATATGTTCACGTTTTCCTCAGTTTGCAACTATCCGTGAAAACGAACAAAGTCCGACAAAACGGTCTATCTTCTTCAAATGACTGTATGCAGTGACTGACAGATAGTAAGAACTGATATTGACAAAAAGGATTGATAATCAAGGGTTTACTATAACTGAATTGAAGATACATCATGTTTTTTTAACCGAGAATTTTTCGAACCAAAAGGGTAGTTGTCAATAAGATTCTTTTCTGCGATTCTTTTAGAAAAAATCGAAACATATATATTTTTATAAGTTGAATTTTAGAAACCGCGAGAAAAAAGAGGGAGTTCTTTAAAAACCCGTAACATTTAGAAAAGTGTTGCTATTGAGAAATAAAAATGGTGGCCCTGGGCGGTTACCCAGTTGTCCACCCCTAAGCACGGCCCCTTGCTCTCCTCTATCAAAAGTGTGATAATGGCTAAATCTGTAACTGAAAATGAAACCGCGCCATGACGTTACAAATCTTTCACAACTAATGAACACGTTCCGCCACTTTTCTACTCCCGTCTCTGTATAAACACCTGCATCCGGCGCCCGGGCTCGGCTCGTTCCGTTACGTTCCCTTTACGTGCATGTATAAATCAACCCTTAAAAGCCCTTAGCAACAGAACTTCCCATTAATAGAAAGTTGCATTCTACACGTGTATACTTCTGGAGAAAGGCTTGGGTTTGGCATCACCAGCCCCAAATTCTGCTGATCCTTCAAAACAACAGCACATATTTTTTTCGCATCTCGCGCGTATAATGTTGAAAGGTGATATACACTTCGCTCCGAGCTCTGAATATGGACGTATTTTTTATCGCTTAAATAAAACGATTCACCCGACTGCTTCCAAATTTGATTTAATTCCTTTCAGGCTGAGTCTAGCTCCAGCCATGTAAATATGAGCTAGTTTCCCTTTCAGGTTATTTAAAGGACGAATGTAATTGATATATTACTAGAGCCGAAAGCGATTCTTCATGTCGGATCAACTGCAACGGATTTCGAGTCATCCTAGGAATATGTGTGGTTAAGGCAGGATGGGTGCTCCTTAGAGTTGATCACTCGTCGCCATCAAAATTTGTGCCAGTGTAAAATAATTACGCGTTCTTCACTTCCGACTTGTTTTTGACGTCCGTTTTGTTTCCTGTGTGAAGCACCACATTTTCGTTCCAGATTGTCCAAAACGGGGGATGCTTCAAAATCACAGTGATTTGTGCATTTTATTCCTTTAGTGCATTCCGTTCCTTTAAAAGAATCTTGTGTCAAAATGTCTTTTTCATATTGCGATTGGTGTTCCTCATTGGCCTTGTGCTGCACGTGAAGCAAAAATGTTTTCCCCTGCGTCAACAAACTGTTCAGGATCCCGACTTTTTTCCCCACTTCTTCCCCTACGAATGTTTGGATATGCTGAAATTGTGTAAACTATCGGTGGCATATTTCCGTACATTAAAATTATGTTATGCGAAGAAAAAATTATAATAAAAATAAGAACTAATAAATATTAATTGGGACTCTTAAAGGTAAGACGAATTGTCTATAAAATTGCATAACTTTTCACATATCTGTTTTTATGATCAATTGATTATCCTTAAGTAAAAGTTATAATGCTAAAATTTTTTGAAAGTGTGTAAGATATGTAGCTGAAATTATAATTAATCTTTTGAAATATGTTGATACTAAAAAGGTTAGCTAAAGCAATTAGAAACGTAAATTTTATCATGTTTTTGTTCAGAAATTTAATATTAGTATTTTTCCTTTCGAACCTAAAAGAGCAGATCGTTCTTTTAAGGGAACAAGGGACCTTCAATCTCGATCCTCTTTAATGTTCAATATTTTACTCTATATACCCCACGAACATAATTAAAATTCTTTTCTATTGCATTAAAGATACTTAGAATTCACAAATTAGTATTTTGTGGAGGAATAGGACCTGCTTATCAAAAAGTTCTTCAAAAATAATAGAATTTTTCAAAAGGCTCCATGCATATTCATTTTCTTCTGATATCTTTCAAATTTCTCAGAATGTATTGAAGTGTTTGTCACAAAACTGTGCCTGATTCTTGAATCACAAATATGTTTTAATTTATACATCATAAATAAAGCAAAAAACCTAAAAAATAACAGACAGAATAGAAAAAAAATCTTTAAGACGTTAGATTCATACAAAAAAATTAAATGCACTTTGATATTATATACATATGGTAAACTTATAATACAAAATTAAGAATTTTAATTGACTAATAATGCGCATAGAGCATTTTTGAAAAAGTTAGCATTTTTTGAAATTTTTTTTTGAAAAAACGGGCATGATTCTTCCAAAAATTCCTTATTTTGAATCTAGGGGCTTTCAATGTAGTAAAATAGAAAATAAATTATTCTCATTTTGTATATGGAGTAAAAATTGAAAATTGAAAATATTCGAATCTAAAGGTCCTTTGTCCCCTTAAAGTATCTGTTTCTCACACGCAGTTTTAAATCTGCGTGTCATTCCTACTACAGAGGCTGTTCGCACATTTTTTAGACGATTTTGGTAAGCGGTAATAAAAAATCGTTTGCTGCAAAAAAATAATTGCAATTGTACTATGTTTTTAAAAGTCAAATTTAGGCGTCTGCGGCTTGAAAGTTTTGTTTTTATTCAAAATGGGCGTTTTTAACAAAGCAGTGGTTCGAAGGCTACATTTATTGCTCTTTCCGAAGAGAAATATGGCATACTCCTTATCCAAAAACGATGAGAGTCATGGTTTGTGATATCTAAAGCGTTCGATAGGTAATTCGTCAACAAGAAACTGAAAAAAAGTCAAATGGAGCCTCAAATGGGACAAAAATTCAAACAAGTAATCCAAGGAAAAAAACGGACAATCTGCGACTATTGCAAAGGTACGTTGTTAATGTTAAAGAAAATCCCCCCTAGTCAAAGGACCGTTACAAAATCATTAAAATGCCTCGGTGTCCACTGTAAACAAATGATAACGTTGATTTAAATCTTAAGAAAGCGAAAAAACGCAATGTGCATCGTCTTCTTCCAAATCATATCGCTGAACGCAGTACACGCTGCAGAATTCTATATGAGAAACACTTATCCAAAGGAAAATGGAAAACAATTGTCACAATAGATGAATCATGGGTGTATTTAAATGATTGCAACAAAAAAGAGCCATTTATTATCATAAAAGGGGAGAAAAAAATTTAAGTACATGGTTCAAAGAATCGAAAGAAAGTTTTTCTAAGGGATTCATGATTGTTGCTGGTTTTTCTTATAATGGCAAGTTAAAAATAAAGAGCGTGGAAAAAAGTGTCAAGATTAACTCCAAATACTATCAGGAACATATTTTATCGTCAATGTTTTGAATGAAATACCATCGCTTTACCCACAGTGCCATCAATCTGTGAGACTCCATCAGGACAAAGCTAGCAGTCACACATCAAAATCCACTGTAAATTTCCTAAAAGAAATGAAACAAAAAACTGGTATCAAGGCCATACCCTTCACTGATATCCCTACTAAATCTCCGATGGAATCACCTATGGATTTTTGTGCTTTCGGACTTTTACTAATCTGCATTATCCAAACGTCGTCCTAAATCCCTTACAGGACCTGGAAAGCTGTCAGAAGGAATGGGATAGAATACCTCTTCTGACACTTCAAAAGGCATTTTATCCTGGAAATTGCGGTGTCGAAAGATAGTTCAGAATAAGGGATGTCAAATAGAACATTTAAAACACAAGAATTTTATGTAATTTAGTTTTGTGAATACAATATACATCGTCTAAAAAGTGTGTGAACAGCCTCTGTATAAACATGGGTCGAGAGCCAGCATGCGCGTTATTGTATACACATAGTTGAAGGTTATGTTCCACGGCAATAAATAAAATTTGTCATCCACCGCTCAGACGAATCGGGTGTTTACGGAATTGTAATTGTTTTTCAATTTTATAATGTTATCCTTTTTCCTTTCTCGCCTCAATAATGAGTGATAAATAAATATAATTAGTTGGATCTTCTGTAAACATAAGTCGAGTATTTTCTTTCCTCGTTTCTCTTCCATGTTATAATCAGTGTTTTTTGCATTTGAATTTTAAAGTATCCACATGAATATTTTCTCATCTTTGTAAAACCTTTTAGGGCTCAATCCCAATATACGGTACCCCAGCCGCTTTATTTTTTTGGCGATGTTTTTTAGATTTTTGCCAAGTTAGCGATAAAATGCCAAATGTGGTTTGTGTTTCTTAAATGCATTTAAGGTAACCATTTATTGCTCCCGATTTTAATAAGATGGCGATATTTTTTTGGCGATGTTTTTTAGATTTTTGCCAAGTTGACGATAAAATGCCAAATGTGGTTTGTGTTTGTTAAATACTTTTAAGTTAACCATTTATTGCTTCCGATTTGAATAATTAGCAGCCAATCAGAGCTTGTGATTTACTTGTAAACGAGTTTCATCTGGATTTTATATAACGCGCTTGTTTAAAAAAATTAAACCTTTGAATGTTCTTTTCGGGATTGCAGTTCTACCGCTCGGATGTACTTTTATTTGCGAGGTATGTCTTCTTTTACGAATGGGAGGGTTGATTTGGATTTTTTTTCGGGATTTACAAAATACGGGTAAGAGAACTATTATATATTATTGTATTTATGTTGAGTTAATAGTTAATATTTATTATTGTCTTAATTGTAATTCGCAAAGGACTATAACTGAGAGGAAAGATCTGAACATTGGGTTAAAAGATCCATTAGATGTGGTTCCTGGTTCGAAGAGAGTAAATTGGATTTAATTACGGTTTTAAAATAAACTTATTTATGGGTTAAAAAAACGCCGTGTTCTTGGATTACAGACGAATTGGGGGTATCCAAAAACACCGAAAAATCAACAAAACGTAAAAGAAGCTATACCAAAAGTGAATAACCGGTAAGTGCTTTTTTTTAAAATTTTAACATGAAATAATATAAATGACAACATGCAGAACTTTCATTTTTTTATTTTCTGATATATTTAACCAAGATGTATTTTATATTTATTTAAATGAATTATTTGCAATATATTGACTTTTTTAGCGGGGGTTGGGGGCGTCAGCCCCCCCCCCCCCACACACACATAACAAATTTCTCATTATTTTTCAGCTTTTATTTTTTGTATTTGTATGTTTTTGTGCTTTACTGTGGTTGTACAGTTTAAAAAATGCGTATTTTTGGGACTTTCCGGACTTCTCCGTTCCAAAAACACACGTTCTGCTTGGGTTTAAAAAAAAAAAAAAAAAAAAAAAACTGCCCTTATTTAACTTTTTTATTTTCTGGATAATTTTTCAATGAAAGTTTTGCATGTTGTCATTTATATTATTTCATGTTTCCCAGGGTGATGGAACCGTCATCTTGGTTGCGTCTGCCATCGTCAACTTGGCGATGGGAGACGTAACCAAGATGGCGGTTCCATCGCAGTGAAATACATAGGGGTACCGTATATTGGGAGTTAACCCATTTTAGAAATTATAAGAGTTTAAGAATTTGTTTTATTATATTGAAGTATTAAAGTATGGTTTTGAATCCTAGTGCATATATTATGTTGAAGATTTGTCATGAATATAAGTACTGTAGGAGATTTTCTGGTGTAAAAGGTAAAAATTCAAGGCGTAGTTTGTCATATAAACGGAGCGTCCTTCAAATAGCTGCAAGGGTACCATAATAAGCCAGGGATGATCTTTCACACCCGTCTGCTAATAAATGTTCGTCCACTCCAGGAAATTCTCAAAATAGGAAGAATAGAGAATAAATAAATGGGAAATAGGAAAAAAAGTATAAAGAGAGATATGTTTTAATATATTGAATAAAAATAAGAATATGTAGATGGTATATAACAGGAAGATTCATGACAAAATTCACGTATTAAGATAATAAAAAGTAAAGAATTTATGGTACTTAATTGAAATTAGTGTTTACATAAGAAATTAAATATAACAGGTATTGAGAAAAGAATTTGGTTTATTTGTGTTATTTTACAGAATAGGATTTTTGTGGATATTACACTGTTTTGGATATTGAGTATTGAGCATTAAAATTTAAATTATTGCAAATAATAAGGAATATTGAAGTTCAATTTGTAATGAAGATTGTTGACACATGATGAAGATAACCTAACTTTGATGGATTTAGATACCTACCTAAATTTTGTAGTTAATTATATTTGTTTAGAGAACTTTTGATGGTAGTTTGCCTTCCACAAATTACCATCTGAATTATTTTAAAAGAATATTCAATAAAAGAAAATGTTGATGTGCTTAAGTTAAAGAAAAATGTTGTCAATGTTAGGGCTAACATGACATGTCACAGGTTACCCCTAATTTTGTCAAGTATGTTGATGATCTGAGTTTTATTATTTTGTTGACACCGGAGAACCCTTTTCCAAGCACAAGGGGTAGTTCCTCCCGTAGAGGGATGAGCCTCTTGCTGTCTTTGCATCACAGCACCCTCGTGATCCTTAACAATTTTTCACGTTGGACATCACAGAGGATAGCCCATTTCACCTCCAGGTTTGGCATTTATGTCATGATTGGTACCAATGATTTTAGAATTTGAATATTTTGAATTGAAACTAGTGACGATGTTAATGCACATAATGTTTTTGAATATTACCTAATATGCAAATGATGCCCATTTACTTAATTAAGGGTTATAACAAGTTATTTTGAGTTGTTTAATTTATGATCTTATATATTGTTAAAAAACTTGACAGGTATCTAAATTCTATGCTGTAAATGAAATGAAACTTTCAGAAAAATATAACAAATCAATTTTGTAATAATATTGTCTAAAGTAATGTTGTTTTGAACTTGAACTTATTAAAATATCTTCTGAATTATACATTGTGAATTATTTTAAAATTTATGTAAGTATTCGAGATTAGGAATATGAAAAATGGAGATCGATGTATAATTGAAGTAAACCATGAAGTTTAGAAATCATGTGAAATTATGTGTAAAATGGAGACACTGAATATAAACCACATACAAGAAGGACTTATTTCATAAACCATGTATAACGATTTGAATTTAAACTGAGCTTAAGGACTCCAAGAATTATACGTATTTTTAGGACTCATTATTGTATGAAGACCTTTGATTTGCTTAAAAAGTTTAGATTATATTAGCTAATATTTCAGTTATTTGAATTTCATTGCACATTGTATTAAGAATTATAAGTTTTATTGCATACTATGTTAATTCCTTATATTTTGAATGTTCATTATAAATTTCATTGCATTTTGTTTTTAATTTCATACATTTTGTGTGGTGGTGCAACGAAGTCATAAGAGTGAGCGTAGATTTATAGTAAAGATTCAAAAGATTTAACTTTGGTTTTGTTTCGGTAGACTTAATTTATGATGGGTTATGGACAAAGCTTTTGACTCTGTACCCTGATGTGTTCTAATTCCCACCCACCTTCAATTTGTCAGGACTTCTTTCCACCAATGTTGTATTTAGAGAAATGTAATTTTATGATGTAATTAATTTGATTATGTTGACTGTAATTGTTCTCATTTTTATTATATAAGAGTTCTTTTGTATTATGTTGTGAAAATGTCACCTTTCAACGTGACAATTTTCCCTTTTTCGGGGGGGGGGATTTGTAATAAATAAAATATTATGCCCTCCATTATAGCATTTAAATTCCCTTTCCTAAATTCAATCCCCAGTGACATTGCTTTATCGCTTTAAAAGCCCTTAGCAACAGAACTTCCCATTAATAGCAAACGTTGCATTTCTACACGTGTATACATCTGGAGAAAGGCGTGGGTTCGCATTGCCAGCCCAAAATTCTGCTGGTCCTTCAAAACAACAGCACATGTTTTTTTTCGCATCTCACGCGTAATGTTGAAAGGGGATATACACTCGCTCCGAGCCTCTAAACATGGATGGACGTATTTTTTATCGCTTAAATAACACGATTCGACCCGCCTACTTCCAAATTTGATTTAAATTCCTTTTCAGGCTGAGTCTAGCTCCAACCATGTAAATATTATCTAGTTTTCCTTTTCAGGTTATATTTAAAGACCGAATGTAATGGATATATTGCATATATCTATATATATAATATATATATATAGATGTGTGTGTGGGGGGGGGGGTAATAAAATTAAATATTAGGCCCTACATTCTATCATTAAATTCCCTTCCTAAATCCAATCCCCAGTGACATTGCTTTATCACTTTAAAACCCATGCAACAGAACTTCCCATAAAAAACGACATGCCTTGCACTTCTATACGTGTTATCTCGGTTTCAAAGACGGGGGTTCGCATCGCCAGCCCCAATTTCCGCTGACCCTTCAAAAATAACAGCCACATGTACCTCGCCTCTCCGGCATAAGGTTGAAAGGTGGTATCTTCGCTCTGAGCATCTGAATAGAATGGACGATTTTTGTATAGCTCTAAATAAAACGATTCGACCCGACTGCTTCCAAATTTTAATTCCTTTCATGCTGAGTCTAGCTCCAGCCATGTAAATATGAGCTAGTTTTCCTTTTCAGGATATATTTTAAGGAAGAATGTAAAGGATATATTACTTACTTACACACACACACACACACACACACACATATATATATATATATATATATACACACAGAGGCTGTTCACACATTTTTTAGACGATGTATATTGTATTCACAAAACTAAATTACATAAAATTCTTGTGTTTTAAATGTTCTTATTTTGACATCCCTTATTCTGAACGATCATTCGACACCGCAATTTCCAGGATAATATGCTTTTGAAGTGTCAGAAGAGGTATTCTATCCCATTCTCCTGAACCGCTTTCCAGAGTCCTGTAAGGGTTTTGGGACGACGTTTGGATAATGCAGACTTAAAAGTCCGAAAGCACAAAATCCATAGTGATACATCGGGAGATTTAGTAGGGATATCAGTGAAGGGTATGGCCTTGATACCAGTTTTTTGTTCCATTTCTTTTAGGAAATTTACAAGCGGATTTTGATGTGTGACTGCTAGATTTTGTCCTGATGGAGTCTCACAGATTGATGGCACTGTGGGTAAAGCGATGGTATTTCATTCAGAAAAATTGGCGATAAAATATGTTCCTGATAGTACAGAGGCTGTTCGCAGCTTTTTAGACGATTTTGGTAGCGGTATAAAATTTCGTTTGCTGCAAAAGATATAATTGCAATTGTACTATGTTTTAAAAAGTCCAAAATATAGTCTGCGGCTTGAAAGTTTTGTTTTTATACAAAATGGCGTTTTTATAAACAAAGCATTGGTTTGAAAGGCTACATTTATGCTCTTTCTGAAGAGAAATATGCATACTCCGTTATCCAAAAACGATGTGAGAGTCATGGTTTTGTGATATCTAAAGCGTCGATAGGTAATATCGTCAACAAGAAGGAAAAAAAACGTCAAATTGGAGCCTCAAGTGGACAAAATCCAAACAGTATCCAAGGAAAAAACGGACATCTTCGACTATTGCAAAGGTACGTTGTTTAATGTTAAAGAAAATCCCCCTAGTCAAAGGACAGTTGCAAAATCATTCAAATTCTCGGTGTCCACTGTAAAAAAAATGATAAACGTTGATTTAAATCTTAAGAAAGCGAAAAAACGCAATGTGCATCGTCTTCTTCCAAATCTTATCGCTGAACGCAGTACACGCTGCAGAATTCTAATTGAGAAACACTTATCCAAAGAAAATGAAAACAATTGTCACAATAGATGAATCATGGGGTGCAATTTAAATGATTGCAACAAAAAAAGAGCCATTTATTATCATAAAAGGGGAGAAAAAAATTTAAGTACACTGGTTCAAAGATTGAAAGAAAGTTTTTCTAAGGGATTCATGATTGTTTGCTGGTTTTTCTTATATGGCAAGTTAAAAATAAAGAGAGTGGGAAACAAATATCAAGATTAACTCCAAATACTACCAGGAACATATTTTATCGCCAATTTTTCTGAATGAAAATACCATCGCTTTACCCACAGTGCATCAATCTGTAAGTCACAAAGCTAGCAGTCACACATCAAATCCACTGTAAATTTCCTAAAAGAAATGGAACAAAAAACTGATATCCCAGGCCCATACCCTTCACTGATATCCCTACTAAATCTCCCGATGTATCACCTATGGATTTTTGTGCCTTCGGACTTTTAAAATCTGCATTATCCAAAACCCTTACAGGACTCTGGAAAGCTGTTCAGGAGGAATGGGATAGAATACCTCTTCTGGCACTTCAAAAGGCATTATTATGCTGGAAATTGCGGTGTCGAAAGATAGTTCAGAATAAGGGATGTCAAATAGAACATTTAAAACCACAAGAAGTTTATGTAATATAGTTTTGTGAATACAATATTTATCGTCTAAAAAATGTGTGAACAGCCTCTGTATATTGTGATAGCGTGGGGAATAGAGCCTCTGACAATGTGCTTTTAGTGAAACTCTGTTAAGAAAGGGTTTTGTCCCGAACTTTTTCACCATGCAACTTCGCACTCTATTTTCAGTCATCACATGTCTATGCGAAACAAACTTCTACTCTACAAACAGTGTATGCTTCATGTTGCCCTATATGCTGTCCCTGTGTGGTTTTCTGCTGCACAAACGCATATTAATAAATTAGAAATTCTCCAGAATAAAACTCTCAGGCGAATACGCCGAGCTTTCCGGTACTTGTCGAATTCGACGATTAGGCGAGACTTCGGCATTTCCACTCTCATGAAACAGGCTCATAAAAATTGTAAAGAATTTTATGAGCAACTACCGAACTTTCGTAACGAAATCATCGCAGAATTACCAGATTACGATCATTGTCTTCCTGCTAATCGCAAACGCCCCACGGCGTGTCTCCTTAAGAGCTAACATTAATTTCCCCATCACGATACTCTTCTATCTCGAACAACTGCTTCTGTCCTGCCGTAGCACAGAAGCATCGCGCTGACCTGCGAAACCCTGAGTTGTGGGTTCGGTCGCAGGTGGTATCGCTTTTTTCCCAAATTACCTACCTTGATATTTCTTTTTTCCCCCGTGGAATTCTGCAATCATCTCGTTACGAAATTGTATGACCTGAACAGTAGGGTGGAACGAAAAAAACTTTTTCTGAATTTCAATATGCTCTAGTTTTCAAAAGTTGCCTTTTAAACAAAATAAAGACGGAAATAAATATTAGCGTAATTGGTGCATGTTTTCAGTTAGCGCAAGAAGGGCAAACTTTTGGTTTTTTATTAAATTTTTGACAAATTTCGCAATTATTTTGAAATTGAATACACTTGTAGTACAAAAAGTAGCACAATATGTAATTTAATCATTCTTTTAGTCAGGAGACCTGCTAAAACTGATTATATAATACGTTTTACTTCATAAAATAGTACACATAAAGGCACTTAAGGACGAGGCACTTAAAAGACACTCGGACATCACGGTGGAACGAAAAAAACTTTTTCGGAATTTCAATATGCTCTAGTTTTCAAAAGTTGTCTTTTAAATTAAAATTAAGAATATAAAATTTTTTTTGCTC
The DNA here is from genome assembly GCA_907164885.2 of Dolomedes plantarius. NCBI lineage: Eukaryota > Metazoa > Arthropoda > Arachnida > Araneae > Dolomedidae > Dolomedes > Dolomedes plantarius. Next base: position 4,941,938 of record OU015501.1, on the reverse strand, counting down.
TACTAAAATATTTTCAAGTGCCGCAAGGGCTTCAAAAATGGATATGTTTATGAAAATATGATTATTTGTATTTTTTTGTTAATTTCTTTTATAGGTAATATTAAATAATGCATATTTTCTGTAAATAAAGTATTCAAAATATGATATTTTGATAGAAAACTCGCATATTCTAAGTATTTCTAATTTTTAGATGCCATAACAGAACAACTCATTTTGTAGAATTTCGTGATTTTCATTATATAATTTACAGTAGCATAGTCTTATAATACACATTGGAATGAAAGAAAAACAATTTTTAATTGACGGAGCTTAGTTTAAAATAGCAAATCACACTTATTTAGAAAAATTAATGTAATGTCTATAAGGCAAAACGTTACTTTGAAAAAAATATTCATGCTTTTCAAAAGTCCACAGTATCACACACTCGTTTCCATTACTTATTTCACAGACACATTGAATTGTTTTATCGGTTCAATTTTGGCATTATCTTTTGAGAATGTATTTTGTTTTTATCAAGGCCATCTCTTGCAGAAGTACCACGAACGGACAAGGATAACCACGGTAACTAATTTACAATCCTTTCTACTACTTGTGTGTCGCATCGAATGTTTTGTTATCGATCATATCATTGTTAAAATTATTGTTATCATAAGGACATAATTGGACTCATCAGTCTCACAGTTTGAAAAAAGGGAAAAAAACCAACTTTCTTAACCTTCAGACTGGCGTTGCGAAAACGCAACATTAATTTCTGCATTTTTTAAGGCATGTTCTAAGTTTTGTACGTCTGAAGTAACATTTTTTAGTTTATTCTCTATATTTAATTGTTCATAATAAATTTTTGGTTTCCACATTTGCCCGATTTAGCACTTGCAAAAATTTGTTTTTTTTCTGGTGTTTTGAAAGGAAAAAAAATGACAATGTCAAATAACTGTAGATAGCAGCACTGTTAAATTTCCGATTGATGCTTGTTCCGAGTTTACTAGAGACTAAACAACAAAATGGCTTCAACAGGTAAGGCCATCCGCACACGGGTCGTCTCGTACTCAGCTCGAACTCGAAGCGATTTTTCCCACTACTCAACTTCCTACGTAATTGAATGGGACTCCACTAACGGGGCGATTGGCAATCGGCTCGAAGTCGAAGCGGTCTCGATTTGTACTCTTCTCGTTTCACTCGAACTGTTTGGAAGCGGAAAAATTGAGCGTTGACGCGCGGAATTTTTCTATTGTCAATGAAGTGTTCACATTCAATTTGTAGGAGAAGAGGAAAAAACACCCGGAGCTTTATGACCACACGCTCCGTGAATAGTCTAGAAAAGATTGTACAGAAAAAGCGTGAAATGAAGTTGCACGAGAAGTCAACTTGACAGGAAAATGTAGTCAATTGCAAACTTTATTAATGTTAACAGAATTATTAAAAAAATTAAACATTATAGTATTTTCTTTATTAATTACAAAAACTTATTACAATCATTCATTAAAAAATCTTATTACAATTTCACGAAATCTATTTTGGATTAATACATACAAAAATACTAATAATCGAATACAAAACACAGAGCGAAATTCAATATATTTAATTTTCAAATCAGTAAACATAAAAATTTTGTTTTTAGTTTTGATGAAAATGTGTCAAAGTCTCGACTTTGTCGTGGTGATTGCTACCTGAGTCCCACCGTCTCACCCACACAAACACAAGAGCTCAGCACAAACTTTTGTATCTTAAAAATTATATGCATTTATAACTCCGATTGCAAACGAAATTTCAAATAATTTTATAATTAAAAAAAATTTTATTTTTATAACATTAAAATATACCGAACTGAAATTTTTTGACATCTTTTGACATTCTATAGAATGCTAAAAATTTGCATCACTTTCTTGTAATTAATGTGACGCAACAAACAGCCGATGGTGAAAAATCCGTTCCAAGTACGGATGTACTTGTACTCTCCTCCGAACCTTTTTATCTTACGGTACAAACCAATATAACATAAGAATGTCCTCCTCGTCACTGGAGCTGCTCATTTTAACAAATAAAAACAGTTTGTATTTTGCACCTTCAAGACATTCAACCTACTGAGAAAACTATGGATTCGTCATGCCGCATTGAATTCGAGACGAAACCACTTCGAGTGCGAGTCGACCCGTGTGAGGGTAGACTTTGCATAGTTCATACAAGACGCACATCTCGCTTCGAGTTCGAGCCGAGTACGAGACGACCCGTGTGCGGATGGCCTTAAGGCATAATTTTTGTTTTTATGTTTCTCAATTTATATTTTTAAAAATGTTGCGAAAACGCAACATCAGTCCAGTGTGTATTATTTAAGATTTTGATATGCTGCCTAGTTTTTTATGCAATAAATTGGTATGTTTTTCATTTCAGATAAGTTTATCTCTAGAAAAAAACGTTTTTTGACATTGGAAGAGGAATTGGAGTATTTTCATGAGCTATATGATGATGATATTTCGGAATCGTCCTCAGCAGAAGATAATGATATGACCATAATTCGCCATTCTCCCTCCAGATCCGGATGATTTGACGAATAAAGAAGCTATTGATGATGATATTTTATGAGAAAATGTCGAATCACCTAAAGACATTGTGAGTGAAATCGACATTTTTTTCTAATAAATGTAAAAGTAAGCAATATAGTAAAGAAAAAAGAGCCTATTGTATGGGAAAAATGAAGATTCTACATGGATGTAAGGAATACTAAAAATAAGTTTATTAGAGTTTCAGAGACCTATATCTTTGAGACAAGCCATATCTTGATAAAAAGGCTTGAAGAAATACAGATAATTCTTTTTTACCTGAAACTTCACATATTGGACGACCATCTTCAGTTTAAAATCTAATTCTCAACGAAACTCGGAACGACCGCATGGGCCATATTATTACTAAAAATAGAGAAATAAACAAAAATATGTAAACACTGCAAAAGTCAAACAATTACTGTATGTAATAAGGGACTTGTGAAAGAAATGTTTCAAAAAAATTTTTATACCGTTTTGGACTGATGTTGAGGAAAACACAACATTTTGTAACTCTCGTAAAAATAAATTTAATTTTATGGAAACAACTTATTTGTGTCATTAATGTTCTAAGAAGTGTTAAAAAACTGTTTGGTGCATTTCCAATAAGGAAACATGGAGCGGTCTTAAATGGGTTAAAAGTTTTCTACAATTTTCCTATTTTAACTGAACTTCTATTAACGTTTTAATTTATTTCAAGTTAAGTTGGGGGGGGGGGGCGACGCTACGCCTATGTCGAAGAATTTGTTTGAGACAAGAAATCATGTCATAATTGTTGAGTTTCTTATAAATCGAACATAGAATTTCGTTCACTAGCTAGCCTGTAGATGGGCGCCACCTAAAACTTTTTCAGGTTTAGTATAAAATAAATGTAGTTTGTTGTCTTGTTTTTCCATTCTAAAGAACCTTTTAAAAAAATATGCATTCATCCCTGCTATTGGCTTTAAAAAAACAATAAAAATGGAATCTTGAGGGTTTTTTTTTCCTTTTTTTTTAAAGAACCATCATCTAGCTTGGATTCTTTTTTCAGTAATACTTGCAATTGACATTACATCAATACTTCGTTAGATAAATTTTAAAGTAGGAATAAAAACTTTTGTATTTTCCCATTCCATGAAAAAAAATCATTAAAACAAGTTATAAATCAACTTTGGAGCTTTAGGAACAAAAGATTAATATACCTACACGAAACATGTCGGCTTTATTGCTAAAGATATGATTGGATCCCTTCAAATTTCAATATTTTTTTTTCTGTTCATACAGCGTGTCCAGCGAAGGAGTCCCTGCTTTTAAAATAAATATCGCAAAATCAAGATCTGTAGAAGAATGAAACAAACATTTTTTTTTTTTTTTTTTTATCGTACAAGCCTGTAACGAATTTTTATATCTGCATTTCGAAATAGTTACAAAAACTCCCTAACAGATGGCGCTTCTACAAGTCGTATCTAGCTTCATAAAATCGTAGTCTTAGTAGCAGTCTTTTACAAATGGGTACCAAGGGCAGGTTAAAAACATAATGTGTTGGTTGCACTCGAACATAGATAATATAGGTAATTACCACACAACAACGGTAACACAAATAACATTACTTAATAATTTAAACACTACAATGTCTAATCATTCACAATCTTACCAACTTACAATTTACCACTTAACTAACTACAGTTCCACTAACCTTCCTCTTTCAAATCCCCCGGCAAATACCCAACTCATTACTAACAGTAGGTTTTCCCAGAATAATTAACAAATAACAATTAATATTAAAAAAGGTCCTAAACCCCCAAAATAAGAAGGTTATGTCTCCCCCCACCCTTATCTCCCCTCTAGGATGTGCCACATTGTCAGCTCATCAACACATACATCAACGCCCGCGGGCCTTACGGGCATACACCAGCGGACTTGTTAGGAGCGCCAGCCGGGCCACGGCCCGAAGAGGATTGTGTTCTCAACTTCATCTTCTCCTTCGAAGAATTTTTGTTTGATGGGGTCTTCAAATTAATGTTTCGGCTATTTCCATTAAGAAGGAGAAGCCAAGACAAACAAGTCAGCAGCTAGCGATAACCTAGTAAAAGTGTTCAGAGGTTATCATGCACTAAAATTACCACTCTACGCCGGGGGTTGTATGTAAGTATTCTTTCTAACATCTCACCCACTAAATTCTCTCCACTGCTGTTAGTCAACTTGTAAGCCGTAGTTGAGCCTAATCATACTGACTACCCCTTTTTTTTCTACACCTTATTTCAGTAGTTTAATTCTTTTCTTCCGGCCTAAGCTTAGTTCAATTCGTCTCTAGTTGATCTGAATGGTCCAGATCGTTAATGATAGGATTCCCCAAGGAGGAACTGCTCCGCACTTGTGGTGAGTAAGGGAATCCGGAGGCAGGGTGGGCTAAGGTTAGGGCTAGGGTTTTTGACCCGGGTTTCCCGAACCCCGAAAACCCCGGGAATTTTTAATGTAAACTCGGGGAATTAGTTATTTATCTATGCAACTGAATACCAATTATATTCATATTTAGAACCACGACCGAATTTAACAAGTCGGACTCGGTACGGCTCTCAAACAAATGAATAAAAAGCAATGAGACGGAGCGAAGATGGAGATATATTGGCGGCGGCGTACCCCATAGCTCTATTTCCCTCAGTTTATGAGTTGGGGATTCCCAGCAGCACATGCGTTATGCCGTGTGAATGCGCAATACATCAGCTACACGACCATGCCTGCTTTCTGTGGTTTGTGTTGTTTAGTATAGTTCTATATCTCGTTGTATTGTGTCTCGTGCTTTCTATTGCGTAGTTAAACAATATTCTGTGGACCCACCATAAAGAAAGCGCTTTGCGTGCAATAGAAGGAAGTTTTTTGTAAGTCCTTAGGTGGACGCACTCGACTTGGATCTCTCACCTGATAACGAACTAACATGCTGCTCTCGAAATTAATATTTAATTTATATTTTATGTAAACTAGCAAATAAACTTAGCTAGTTTAGACAGCTCTCCCACTCTCGATTTTAACTGGACTCTTCGATTATTGGAATTGCTCTCATTTGAAATTTCTTCGACCTTTTGTTCCTGGATATACACGTAGGATTTCGATCGGCTTCAATATTATCATTTTTGCAGTTTATTATTCATTTATCAGGTATGTATTTATTGTTTTTAAATAACTTTTTAATGGGGGTATCTGCCCCCGTATAATTAAGTGCATGGTTTGCGCACTTTTCTGATGATGTGTGCTTAGCTGAGTTACATTACAACTTTTAATATCGATTTTATTACAGTTAAACATCCCTAAATGAATATTTTGAGGACGTAAGCCCGAAGTGCAAATCTGGAGTATGGAAACATTTTCTGTTTAACCAAACCACAAGAAACTGCAAAATGCAATATTTGTTCATCAATACCTAAAGGCTTCGGGTCAAGTGCAAAAAAAGTATGATAAGCCACATGAAGACAAAACCTCAAATGAATACTATTAACATGTTCTAATTGTGATGACGACGAGCCCAAATTGAAATCTTGAAAAATTGATGACTGTTTCACAAAAATGTACCGTTTGTGAAGAGGTTATAGCAAAATTAGTTGCTGTAGATGGTATGACATTTTATCAGCTTGCCAATAGTTCATGGATAAGACGCGCTTTTAAAACATCTAGTGTGCTCCTTCCGAGTAGTCCTAGCCAAACAAAATTTTATTTTTGAAACGTTTTTCAAAACTGTGCAGAGCAAAATCATTAAAAAATCAGAGAAATCAAAGAGGACAATGGTCAGTTTTCAATTAGTTCGATGAAACCACATCAATACGAAACAGTAGATTTATAAACCTGAATATACACTATTCACCGGCTTCCAATCTCTTGGTCTAATTGAGTTATGGGAAGTTAAATGCAGAAAGAGTAATTCAGATTGTAAAAGAAAGGCTCAGCGAGTTTGATATTTCCCGGATAATGATGTGGTAGCCTCAATCACTGATGGTGCAAGCATAATGTTGAAGTATGGCCGTTATACTAGCCATTCCCTATTGTTTTGCATGGCACATCCTATTCCTTGGTAGTCTGTGAGTTCTGCATAAAAGTTGAAAAATTGATCAGTTCGAAACAGACTGACCAAGAAAATGAGCAAACTGAAGAATGTGACTCTGACTATGAAGATGAAAATGAGGATTCTGTTGACGAACCCACCGAGTACCAAAGACAAAAAACATTACTTATTCCTGAGCTTCAGAAGTTGTTGTAAAAGTCAGGAAAATGGTCAAAATGTTCCGACAGTCCCCTGTTTCGTAATGATACAAATCTGCAACCACAGGACTTTGGAAACCTTTGGTAAAGCGAAGAATCTTTTTGGACTGTAAAACACGATGGAATTCCTCTTTTTAAAATGCTGCACCGTTTTTATGAGATGAGGAAAGAAGTTAAAATTGCAATGCTTCACACTAGATTATCAATTTGATCTCAATAATCAGAAATTAGACAAGATTCAAGAATTATGTGATGGCTGTTACTCCCCTTGAAGTCGCAGTGCAATATTTAAGTAAAGAAGATGCCGATCTTACTCTCTGAAAAAGTATTAGCAATTTACAGTGAATAAGCTAAGAAATCTAAACACTCCTATCACGAATGCTCTACTTCAAAATTGAAATCGATCAAAGAGCGTCGAAACCAGAGCTGGCCTCATCTCTCATAAATTTTTGAAAATCCCGATTTTGCCTATGGAATAATATGATGAGTTTGGTAGTAAACTTTTTAAAAATAAAATATTTGATCTGTCAACAACCTCAATAAAACGACTATTCAACTTAATGCTAATGGCTCAGAGTCTGAACCCGAAGTAGCAGTGAGGTGAGAGTTAAAGATGGAATTGAAGGTGATGCTACGAATAATGGTTCTTGTACTAAACAGATGTCCCTCTCTGATGAGCTTAGTATGTTTTCTGAAGGAGAATGATAATAAGGAAAATCATAAAAATCAAAATCTGGTGCATATATCATTAGAAAAGAAATTGAGTTGTTTTGGGCAACAAAAAGCCGACCTTAACTGCTAGATAAACTTACAGGTCTTTAATAACACTTCGACCAACTTCGGTGGAAGCAGAACGAGCATTTTTTGTAATGGGTCTCTTGCTAATAAACTCAGAAGCGACTCAATGATGCTACGTTGACTGCAATGATGGTTTTAAGGCAGTTTTATAAACAACTGAGGCATTTGTACCACTTCTATTTTTGTTATACATATATGTATATGTTATTAACAGTTAAATTATTTACTGTTTTTTTATATTTCTTATAAATTTGAAATAATAAATGCCCTCTAATAACACTATTGATTATTTTAGTTCTTTTGCATATTGACCCCCGGGAACTAATCCAGTAAACCCGGGAAAACCCGGGTTTTAAAAAAAATACCCGGTCAAACCCGAAACCCGGGTTTTTAAAAAACTTGCTCACAAATGCGAAAACCCTAGTTAGGGCCTGCAATGATGAACGAAATGGAACGGGGACCTGCGTAAGTCAGGAGATTGGTCTTGTCCTCGGATTCTGACCTATTCGGCTGCAGCCTTGTTAGATAAGCTGGGCCATCCTTGAGTTGGTCCAACCCTAGAGGTCACGGTCCTCGTCATTGGGGTGGTGCCCTTTGGCGAACACAGGACACGCCGGCTCACGAAGGTTCCACAGGGTGGGTTGCACAGCAACGATGAGGGTTTTTACCCAAGTTGCGGTTCTGCGCCCAGGGTTGCGACTGTCCCCTCTCAAACTAAACCATTCCCAATTTAGGCCAAGTGTCTCTTAGCTGGGATTTGCAATGATGCCGTCTTAATTTTTCCTTCTTGAGTCACCCTAGCCAGTAATGTTTTGTGACTCCTTTCCGGTTCTACTGTTGTTCTCCGCGTTTATCGCTCGCAGTCACTAATTTTGCGCCGTGTTCCGTTTGGGTCGTTCTGCCTCTTCTTATTTAGGTTTGCTTTCACGAAGGTGGCCTATGCGAGTGTCCTCCGGCAGAGCTTTGTCGTATTCTAACATTTTTTCTTGGCTGATTCGTCTGTTCTGCATGGAATCCGTCTGTGTCTCTTGCTTTCCAGTGTTTGTCATGTGGCGTGCGGTGTGTGGGGGCGGGGACTGTCTGGGTCGTTCGTGGGGTGGTTGCCTGCTGCGGGTCTATCCGCACCGTCGGGATAATCCCAGTGGGGCTAATGCCAGGTCGGGCCCGATGTGTGCTTCATGGAAGCAGTCTTTGCAATCACTACAGCACAATCTTTTCAAAATGTCCACCATTCGCTGTACGGAGGTGGCACAAACAAACAATAACATTTGCCTTCACACCCTGTAGTGTCTCTCAACAGAAAGCGATTCAGCTGCCACACAGATCACGATTGCAGCTCGTCCAGCGTGGTGGATGGTTCCTGTAGACAGTATCTTTAATTGTCCCACAAAAAATAGTCACAAGGGCTCAGGTCCAGCGAATATGGAGGACCAATCCATGCCTGCGCCAGTAAATTTGATAATTCAACTCAATGATTATTCCTGAAGTATTCCTCAAGAAAACAAAACACCTGTTCGGTGCGCTGTGGTCGGGCCCCATCTTGCATAAACCATCGGTGCCTGGTTTATTCGTCCAACGCTTTCTGTGAGACGACAGATTGTTCCAAAATTTCAATGCAGGAAAAAGGGCCGCTGAATCCTCTGGTGCATACGAAGCCCAAACTGCAATTTGGCGAATGCAATGTTTTTCCTTCACACCAATGAGGATTTTTGGAACCCCAAAATTGCCAGTTTTGTTTATTTACCCATCCATTCAGGTGGAAGTGTGCTTCATCTGTGAACTAGATGCAGCCAACATCAAAACCTTCGTTTCAAGCATTGGGAGAATCTTGTGCACAATGTCAGCCCTTTGTCGCACATCTCTTATGACTATCGGGTGGTGAGTTTGGATTTTGAATGGAAACAGGTGTAAGCTGTTCCTTAGTATTTTCTACGAGCTAGAACGATTTAAACCAGTTTTTGCTTCAATTTGTCGGACGGATTTCCTTGGATTTTCTGAATAATTCCGAAACTGTGGCGTTTTGGAACGCCACTCCAGAAAAAGGTTCTGGAGTAACTACAGTTTGCGTGGGGCCAACATTCCCCACTAGATCATCAGCCACACTGCCTGTCCATTGGAATTTGGCGAAGAGCTTGCGAATGGTTTTCACCTCGGTCCTTTTGGACCATTAAATCGTATTTGAAAACTGCGCCTTGTTGCCCGTAGGACGTGTTCTAACCTGTGATATTCCAGTACCAGAAAAACGCGTGTTCCATGGAATACATGATTCACTCCATAAGACCATAAGAAAAGGGACTAACTGCATTTCTGGGCCTCGCCCTCCTGTGCAGACTGTAGTGCAATAGACAAAATGACTAGAAAAAGGAGAAAAGTGATTGCAGTGCTCAGGATCCGTGAGTTCATAGTAGTCAAAGGGAGCAAGCAACTTGCAGGGACAGTAGATTGGTGGTTCACGATTGATGCCAAGCTGTGCAGAACAGAGAGAAGGAAGTTGAGGGATAACAGTACATGTTTGGTTGATGTTATAAGCGTTTTATGATGTTTTTTTGCCCTGGCAAGCCAAGTATCAGTTGTTGTTGTTTTCGGAAAGAAAAGACGAAAACAACATTTTACGAACGAGACCGGTACACAATTTATAGGCTCTATTGCGAGCCCTGCTAACAGCGCATCTGTTAGAAACTATTGTAACTATTTCGAAATTAGTGTATAAAATTCTACACCTCTCACGATAAACATACCGTTTGTTCGCAGAGTTTGTGCCTATATTGCTGGCAAACCTGACTAAAATATTTCCATCATGTTGTCATTTTTCCGATATAAACGACATGTTGCAAGTTAATCATTATCTTTCTTTTGCGAGTTTATTTTACTACAATAAGTTATCGGAACAGTGCGAGATTTTTAAAATTTTGTCACAGATTGTATGTGGGTATATGAATACATACAGGCATAAGCTGGATATCCAGTGCAAGGATTCTATGGATTTATTGCAAACACTTTCTCATTTTGCAATTTAAGTACGATAAACAGGCACACCAGAAATAATTACATTTAACAAATAACACGAAACAGGTTCTTTAAGCTAGGAATTACGTGGTTAATATTAAATACGGTGTTACATGTAATCTAAAGTCCCGTTCTACGCAGAAGTCTGCTACTATAGAATGGAACACCTTTTCACAGCGAAAGACTGTCTTCATCTGGCACGGGGAGTACAATCAAAGGTAGCGCTGGCTGGATGACAGAAGACCCAGCAGCGGATGTCAGAGGCCGTTCCTACACACACTTACACACACACACACACACACATATATATATATATATATATATACCAGAGGTGGGGAACCTTTTTACCATTAGAGGCCACATGTAAATTAAGTAGTAATGAAGGAGGCCGCATTAAGTTAATGTACCTATAAATGCGACTTTTATGAAATTATTATAGTTAGGTATAGTTTTAACAATTTGGTGCATTATATAGAAAATAACAACAAAAATTTAAGTCCTTATTTATTTACTACTTGACTTAAAAAGTTACAATATAAAATATTTTTGTATTCACATAAGGGTAAAAAATGTTATAACATAATCATAATTATTAATTTTTTTTTATAAAATTATAAGATTCATAAGATACCACTGTAATTTTTATATTTTCACTGTTGGAATTTTTATTTATGTAAGTACATATATATATCCAGATTTTTTAAATTTAATAAACAACTAATATTTCAATACCACTTCAAATAAAAATAATAAGTAGAAGTATTTTTAAATAATTTTAAACATTATAAGAAATACAATAGAAAAATAATAGTATTAAATTATAAATAACTGACATAGCAACAATTCCTAAAATAATTTGAAGGCCGCGTGTTCCCCACCTCTGATATCGGACCAGCCGGTTATTAGGACCAAAATGATCGCGTCCTGATTTGGTCCGATTAACCGGAATCGACTGTATATGCATGTATGTGTGTGTGTGTGTCCCACCATGCGTGCGTGTAGTGATTTGATAGAGAAAACCTGCACGAATTTATACATCTCTCCTCAAACAAGAAATTGTGACAAGCCTATTGTTGCTGAATATGTTTTCTATTTACAGGAATGATCTGTATTCATGTTTCTTGTTGTACAAGAATAAGGAATGTGAAATTATGAAATGCAAGCTAGCCTCAATATTTCATTAAAAAATACAAATTTCAATCATTTACAGAGGCTGTTCGCACATTTTTTAGACGATTTTGGTAAGCGGTAATAAAAAATCGTTTGCTGCAAAAGAAATAATTGCAATTGTACTATGTTTTTAAAAATCAAAATTATCGTTGCGGCTTGAAAGTTTGTGTTATTCAAAATGGCGTTTTTAACAAAGCAGTGGTTCGAAGGCTACATTTAGCTCTTTCCGAAGAGAAATATGCATACTCCGTTATCCAAAAACGATGTGAGAGTCATAGTTTTGTGATATCTAAAGCGTCGATAGGAAATATCGTCACAAGAAGGAAAAAAACGTCAAATTGGAGCCTCAAGTGGGACAAAAATTCCCAAACAAGTATCCAGGAAAAAACGGACATCTTCGACTATTGCAAAGGTACGTTGTTTAATGTTAAAAGAAAATCGCCCTAGTCAAAGGCCAGTTGCAAAATCATTAAAATGCTCGGTGTCCCCTGTAACAAAATGATAAACGTTGATTTAAATCTTAAGAAAGCGAAAAAAGCAATGTGCACCGTCTTCTTCCAAATCATATCGCTGAACGCAGGACACGCTGCAGAATTCTATATGAGAAACCTTATCCAAAGAAAATGGAAAACAATTGTCACAATAGCTGAATCATGGGTGTATTTAAATGATTGCAACAAAAAAGAGCCATTTATTATCATAAAAGGGGAGAAAAAATTTAAGTACATGGTGCAAAGAATCGAAAGAAAGTTTTTCCAAGGGATTCATGATTGTTGCTGGTTTTTCTTATAATGGCAAGTTAAAAATAAAGAGAGTGGAAAAAATGTCAAGATTAACTCCAAATACTATCATGGATATATTTTATCGCCAATTTTTCTGAATGAAATGCCATCGCTTTACCCACAGTGCCATCAATCTGTGAGACTCCATCAGGACAAAGCTAGCAGTCACACATCAAAATCCACTGTAAATTTCCTAAAAGAAATGGACCAAAAAACTGATATCAAGGCCATACCCTTCACTGATATCCCTATTAAATCTCCCGATGTATCACGTATGGATTTTTGTGCTTTCGGACTTTTAAAATCTGCATTATCCAAACGTCGCCCCAAAACCTTTACAGGACTCTGGAAAGTTGTTCAGGAGGAAGGGATAGAATACCTCTTCTGACACTTCAAAAGGCATTATTATCCTGGAAATTGCGGTTGTCGAAAGATAGTTCAGAATAAGGGATGTCAAATCGAACATTTAAACACAAGAATTTTATGTAATTTTGTTTTGTGACTACAATATACATCTTCTAAAAATGTGTGATCAGCCTTGTATATGGATAGATGTTTACAACTGTAACAAGATCGGTTTTTTATTCTCTCGATGCAATTGTCTCATAATATATTCCGATATTACGATTGACTCGATGAAGTCAATCTATCTGGCATCTTAACCGTCTACTGTAGAGGTGTTTTTGTTAATTTCAGCAACGTGTTCATTGTTTATTGTATTACGGACTAAGTTGTTTTCATTATTAACTTATTTTTAAGAGCTATAGTAATCCAATGACTGGAAAATGATAAAATAAAATCCATGAAAGAAAGCTCAGGTCAAGTTACCCAATATCATTTTCTTTCGTTTAAGTCTTTGTTTCTGCTGCATTACAAGTATATCAACCTTGTTTCGAGCGAGTAAAGACACAAAGAAGAATTTTTTTGCATCTTATTCTCTTAGACTAACATTAGAAAAATTTACACATGCCGCTTCTATATTTCATGAAGACCACTAACTTTTGACTAATGTTAAATACCTATCTGGAGGTGCATCTGTCAGATTTTGACCCCTGATTGTTAAGTTGATTCTAAGCAAGGTACTTGTGTCTGATTCCTTCAAGATTTTTACACCCCATTTCAGTCTTGCGTTATTTTCCCAAGCTTTTATGTAGTCAGGGTAATTCTTCGTAAAATTATGATCTCTTGTTATCTTTCGAATATTGATAGAGAGGACTAGGCCGTATAATTCAAAAGTTTTCAGTGATATGATGAAACGTTAACTTTAAGTAAGGTAAGAGATAAAATTTAAAGTATGTAACTTTTTTTAAAGGTACTTCAATTTCTTGGATAATATTCCGCAATCTGTGACTGTTATGCCCTATGTAACTTAAAAATTTCATAACTACATCAGAGAATTTTATCTTACAAATATGTGCAACGGCTTTATCAACCAAAGTAACTTCATGTGGAGGGTAGTGGAAAGTTCCAAGACTGTAATAAAAATCCCAAGTTAATGAGTAACAATGTTATGAATCTCCCAGAACCTCTATGTATTGATTACACCCAATCACTTTCTATCCATGCGTATATAGCAATGAGCATTTCAAAGTAAAATAATGAATGCATAATAAAATATTAGATAAGGTTTTGTAAATCAGGGGACACTTATACCCAGGACACACATCAGTAAACAAATTCATTGTATAAAGGGCAGTTGAAGAAATAACATTGAATGTAAAAAGATTTCAGCATTCATATGTTATTAAGAACGTGACTGCAATAGTAATAAATACAGCTAATCATGAATTAAAAAGGCAAGTTTCTGAGTTGAATATAGACCTTAACTGACATTAGTGCAGATGTTTCAGATCTTATGGGGTTAGCCTCCAAAATTTTGCAGTTTGAATTGTTAATTCCCTATTTAGCCATCAGGAGCTCAAATTTTGTAATTGATTCAGAGAGAAAAATATTACAGTAATGAAATAGGTGTATTATATATCTATAATATATATATATATAGTATACACTGAAGTGCCACTGAATTCGGGATACCTACCTAGTAACGAGTTGGGCCTCCTCTGGCCTGATACGGCTGCCACCGACGAGGCATAGATCAACAGTTCTGGAAACGGTTCCCCGGGAATGCTTGCCAAATATTGGCTAAAGCTGTCCATAATTCAGTAAGGTTCTTTCGTGCTGTAGATGGCTTTTCACGCTTGTTCAAAACATACAAAGATGCCAATAGGATTTAAGTCTGGGGTTCCAGGTGGGCCAATTCCTGAAGAGAAGTCAGAGGAATGCTCATCCAACCAGCCAGTAGCCAACCGGGACTTGTGAGAGGTACAGTTGTCTTGCTGGAAAACTCCATTACCGTGCGGATAACCGAACAGCATAAAAGGATGGAGGTTGATCACCCAGCAACTCTACGTACCGAATTGCATTGAGGGAGGTTGGTACACTCACCAAAGATCCCAAACTGTGCCACGAAAACACACCCCAGACCCTGATTGAGCCACCATGCCCTTGTACAGTTCCAGCCAGGCATGCAGATCCATGGCTTCGTGAGCCTGACGCCATATTCTCAGCCTCCCGTCGGCGTTAAGTAGTCGGAATCGAGACTCATCACTCATGCTACTCGTTTCCAGTCCTCTACACTCAGTCTCTGTGCTCTCTTGCCAGGCAAGACGTGCAGCCCGATGGCGAGTATAGAGCAATGGTACTCTCGTAGGTCGACGGCTCCGAAACCCATACGGTGAAGCGAGCGTTGCACAGTCCGTTTACTCACTGTACGACTGGCACCGTCATTAAACTGGGTGGTAATTTGAGCTAATATTTGGCTTCGCTGGCTACGTACAATACGCCTGGGCCGTCTCTCACCACGCACTGTCAAGGCTAATTGTCCTTTGCAGTTTGCCCGATCGCTAGTTTTTTTCCACCATCCATGTATTCTTGGTAAACTCTTAACACTGTCGACCTTGAAAATCCTAGCTGTCTGACGATTTCGGAAATTGAATGGCCCATGCGTCGCGCACCTGCGATTTGTCAGCGATCGAAGGCGTCTAAATCAGGCAGTTTACCCATACTGGCAATTCCAACAACTAATTCAGAACAACCACAGTACGCGCTATATATGCAGTTACCACAGTGCCCTCACTTGCGCATACATGATGCGCAGCGCTACACACTTTACATAGGCCTTGCTATTCTAATTCAGTGGTACTTCAGTGTATTAGCAATACTTATGGCACTTACGAGCACTTTCGTATGTATAAATAAAAACATTTTGTTTCGGAAAAAATTAAGATTCGTGTTTCAGTTAATTTTTGATGGACAAAGGAAGTAAATGGTTTGTTCATCATTATAAATTTTCTTTGAAGTTTTTCTTCCTGTCAATGTATTGTATGATAAAATCAATGAAATATTAGTTGATACCCAAATTTTAATAATATTAAATTAATGCACAATATAATTATGATCCATATGATGTAATTTAATGTAATTGACATTTGTTTTCTATGATATTTTACTCCAAAATTTATTCATTCACTGAATTAGCTAGCTGAAAGCCTATAAAAACATCCTAACTCAAATATCCGGACTCCCCCTTGCAAATTCAGAGAAAGCATATCCACAGAGAAAGAAGAGCTTGAGGAATAATCATAAATATACAAATCAAAATGTAAAAGCATAAATCACATTAACAGTTATTCATAGTAACATGCACACATAAGTATTTTTTTTGAAGCAATACTTTGTTGGAAAGCCTTAATTGAATCAGGTTAACTTGTTTAGGAATTCCAGTTTTCTCTAGAAGGTTTTTTTATACAGATAATTATTTTTTAGGAATAATTATACTTAAGGCATCTAAAAAATTGTCAAAAGCAACGAATATTACTTGTGGTTATATTATTTATTATTAAAAATTGTTGATATATAATGTATATAACTATTGACTATATTGATATTCAATATTATTGATATATAAAGCAGTGTTCCCCTAAACTAAGAGAAAAATATTTTTTCCACACAATTTGTAGCATGAAAAAGTTTTAAAATAAATAAGTACAATAAATTGGTAAAAACAATAACAAAAAAGACTTTTAATATGACAGTAGGATGTTCTTAATCTGTTTATAAAAACACTACAATTTCTTTCTAACCTAAACTTTTTTTTTTCATCAGTTTGTATGAAAATTAAAATTTTCTTTTCATGAATGCCTACGAAATCCATGAGATAATCAAAACATTTGAACATTGATGTATTCATAATACCAGATCTGAAATATAAAAATTTTTAAAAAAGAGTCAATGGTGCTATAATTGGAC
This sequence comes from Dolomedes plantarius, assembly GCA_907164885.2. NCBI lineage: Eukaryota > Metazoa > Arthropoda > Arachnida > Araneae > Dolomedidae > Dolomedes > Dolomedes plantarius. Next base: position 4,925,107 of record OU015501.1, on the reverse strand, counting down.
TGCTATCCAGATACATTATTCATGCTTTTAATGGTAATATAGACAGCATTTTGCCTGTATGTTAACTTGGGCTTTATATAAGAAACAAAAAAATTTATATATTATGGATATTTATATACACTTCACCAATCCCAACTAAGACGGTTCAATTTCATGCTATAATTTTTATAAATTTCAACAGAACTTTATTGATTTTACTTATAGATCATGCATAATTTTAACGCAACAAAACATATAATTCTGATTTATGCCCATCATGCAGTATGCATGAGTGCGTAAAGATGCAAAATACTCATGCACATATCAGTATAAAGTGAATATTACTGATTATAATTGTTTTTATTTTTTGTTATTGCTTAATCATATATAGATGCAAAAGATATTCCATTTTTCATCCCTAAGTTATTAAATTGTGGGTCATGTGCATTTATATAATTTTATTTCTCAGTTCAGCTTTAAACTTTGAAGAACCCCACAAGGAAGAGAACTTTTTATTTAGCATAACATCATGTATGTTAGATTGTTATTACAACCTTTAGGTAAACTTTTGCATTCTGGTGTTTCATTGGTAAAATCTTTATTAAAAATGTGATAACGTTCTCAATAACTGTCTATCTAAGCTCTTGTTTTCAAACGACTTTAAGAAAGTCTTTAGGCATCATTCTGTTCAAACTAAATAAGAACTTAGCCCAACGTTATATGGAAAGGGGTATATTCCCCTTTTTATTTTAGTGATAAGCAAGTTTATAAAGAACTCTACTTCAATACTTCTTGTTTTGATAAATCGTTCAATTCTTTATTATGGCATTATAAGAAAATATTGGTTTTCTTTACACAATTTTGAAAGTGGAATCTAGCTTCAGATCGCAGTCGTTTTGAAAGACCAAAGCTGACTTGGATCATAACCTGCGTAAGTTTGTGTAAAACTTTTTTTTTTTCTCGACATATACTTTTGTTTTCAGCAGTAGACCTCGTGGCCCAAATCACTGTTTTTAATATTTTTAGATTTATTTTGAACTTTAATTTAAATTTTTCTATGAAAAACTATAAACTATATTTATTTAAACGGAACTAACACTTTCCAATTATTTTTTAACTTATATGCTAATCTCACGTTCTCATAAACGTTGGTCTCAATAATTTGTTGATTGAATATTGATTCCTTTATTTATTCTTTTTTAACTGTGAAGCTTGTTGTTAAGGTTTTAGGTGAGTGCGAAAGTACAGTCCAGGGACTTTCAGTTAACATGACTCTTGTGAAAGTCTTTTTAACTCTTGCCGAAAAGAGGTTTATATTATCTTTATATATAAAAGGCAAAGTCTGTGTGTGTGTGAACTCGAGTTTTTGTCTGCTCGCGGCACGGCGCAAAGACGGCGGTCGGACAGTCTGAGATTCGACACGAAGATGCCCCCGAGGTCTCATTATGCACCTCGAAGCCCTTTTTCGATTTTTTAATTAGATTTTCCGTAATAAATATTTAGTCGCGATTTGGAGCTCCCGGACGAGTAAAAGCTCCGTAAATCCTAAACGTATCCGTCCAAGAATTTTTTTCGGACGAGCCTATACGGGAAAGATGACACCTATACGGAAATCACAATAAAATTGTCTGTCTTAATTTATCGATTAATTGTGATTTTTTTTCGATCGCCTGTACGCACCCGTTTTTCGGAAAAAAAACGCGATTTTGACCGCAACCCTTTTTTCCAAATTGTCGAATCGATACGTAAATGTTGTTACATTTTTACGAAATTTTTATCTCAGAGACCCTAGACATCACAGTTTCGAAAGCCAGAACCAAATTAATTTACAAATTGTAGTTATTTTTAATAATTTATTTTATGATTCGGAAACTCTTGCGAGAAATCTCATTTTGAGATTTCGTCTTCATTTCCGGGACGAAGGTAAAGCGGGGGAAAATAGGCGTGTCTTTTTCGACGTCAAGCACGTAATGTGTTGGGCGTTTGTTTTCTATGAGGGATTGGGTGGTTTAAAAGGAAATCGATTACTATTGCAGTGATAATCGATTAAAAATCGCATTTAGTAATGCCGTCATTTTTTTGGCCAACACTTAGTTAATATCATATAATTTGTGGTGTGTTTGTGGAAAAATCTATGAAGATTTTCAAAGAATTTCAGCACAATAAACATCTTAATACGTTTTTCGTCTCGCTGACTGTTGTGGAAGTTTTAAGTAATCCTATGTCCAAAATTTTGCCAAATGTGCCAGAAAGGATTAAATTTATATGGGTAAAATAATGTATCGTGGTGAAGAAAAGGATGACAGCGACGCCCATTAAAAAAGGGTTTAAGGGCTACTAAAAATTGGTAATTACCTTACCCGAGCAACGCCGGGGACGGGTACAGCTAGTAAAAGTATAAAATGCCAAGGTTTATTTAGAAAATATAAAATCTGTTCATGGACAAAGTTTGTTTATAAAACTAGATTTTTATTAAAACTTTAGGTAAACTTTTGCATTCTGTGTGTGTCATTTGTAAAATCTTCATTAAAAATGTGAGAATGTCCTCAATAACTGATTTATAAGCTATTTGTTTTCAAGACTTTTAGAGAGTATTTAGTTGTCATGTTGTGCAAAATAAATAAGAACTTACTGGCCCAAAGCATACACGTGCCCCCCCAACTTAACTTGAAATAACTTAAAATGTTAATAGAAGTTCAGTTAAATCAGAAAATTGTAGAAAACTTTTAAGAAAGTTGTTTTTGTTCCATTTTTTCAACTGTGAAACTGAAAATACCGATTATGTCTTTAGCCCTAACATAGTTTTTAACAATGATATGATCCATAACAAAAATTGCGATGCTACATTTTTTTTCTTCTTTTATTTATATTACATTTATTTTCTCATTGTATAACTTTGAATACTACTCAACATCAATCTATTGTACTCAATTTCAAAAATCATAATATTTCAAATTTTAAGGATCGATCGGTAGTCAATGCGCTGTGAAAGGGCCCTAGCTGAATTCAATTTGTGCCCGATCCAAATGTTAGAAGCACGCTACGCCTATGGTCCAAAGTATACTGTAAGGGGTCATACTACCTTTTTTATTTCACTCATAAGCAAATTTATAATGAACTCTGCTTTTCAATGCTTCTTGGTGTCACAAATCACTCTAATTTTTATTATGGCATATAAAGAAATATTGTTTCTTTACAGAATCTGAAACTGGAATCCATCTTCCCTCATTGTGATTTCCTTCGAAAGAATTCCATAGCTCACTTGGCAGTGTGCTCGATTCATAATCTGTAAGTTGATTTGAACCTCACTGAACCCGTTTTTTTTTTATTCTCTAGATATCCTTTTTTTTTTCAGACAGTGAACTTGTGGGCAAAATCACAAAGTTGTGAATATATTTTTTTAAATTTATTTTGTACTTAAATTTGAATTTTTCTATGAAAAACCATAAAAAATATTTTTATTACAATAATTCTTAATTTAATAAACAACTCAAATTTTCAAATTTCTCTGTATATTTATATGCTAATCCAAACATTCTCATAAACCTTTGGTTGCAGTAATTTGTGGATTGATATGATTTCCTTTATTCATTATATTTTAACTGGCAAGCCTGTTATTAAAGTATAGGTATGTGCAGTTCAGGGACTTCAGTTAACCATGACTCTTGTGAAAGTCTTTTATCATAACTGCTTACCAAAAAAATTATATTTTTATATTAGAAAGATATAAAATGCCAAGGGTTATTTACTCTGATAGTTAATGTTAAAAAAATTTTAAATTTAATTATCAGAATTTCATGAGAAGTAGTTAGAGGTTCATTCATATTCCCTTACAGAAGTAATAATAATAATAATATTGCTTTAGATGTATTAGATCATTCGTTGATGAGCTAATAGGTAGTTGAATGTCATTTGGAATACTAACTTCTGCCTAGTATTTAATTTTTTATTATTTCATTGTCAAATTTTGGTGGAGATCTGTCCTATAAAATATATTTTTGTGTAGCAGCTGTTTATTACTAAAGTGTAAGGATAAGGGCAAGTAAAAATATTCCAAAATATATTATTTAGGTTCAGTTAATTATTAAACAATTGTTGACTATAATAAGTTTATGTTTGCAAGTGTGTAGGTTTTTTTATGGTGTATTATTTCGTTTATCTAAGTTAAGTTGAAAAATGATGCAAGCATACAAAGATTGACTGGCTGTCAATGTTGAGTGCAGTGGCATAGATTATTTTAGAAAGTGCAATAAAATACTTTTAACTTTTCGAACCGAACTTCTAACCAGAATTTAAAAAAAAATTTTAATAAAACTTTTAAAATTGAAAATATTTTCATGGATCTAAAGAATGGAACAGAACACCTGTATGGTCAACTAAGTCATGGATAAAAGATGCAGCCCTAAAACCAAAAGGCCTGGTTTCTGTATACTTTTATAATAATCATGTTACAACAGTATACAGAAACCACGCTTTTTGCTTTTAGAACTGAATCGTTTATCCATGAATTTGTTGACTATACGGGTTTTCTATTCCATTGTTAAGATCTGTGAAAATACTCTCATTAGCAAAATATTTTTAAAAAAATTTAAATTTGTGTTAGAAGCTTGGTTCAAAAAGTCTAAGTGTTTCTTCACGCTTTATAATATAATCTATGCCATTTCACTCAATATTGACAGCTAGTCAATATTACCCACCTCATTTTTCAAATTAACCTAGACTAATCAAACAATATATCATAACAATTGTTTAGTAATTACTGAATCTAAATAGTATATTTTGAATAATTTCTTACTGTGGTTATCCCTAATAACAGCTGCTCGCAAATAAAAAAATATTTTATACACAGATCTCCACCATAATTTGACAATTAAGTAACAAAAGATATGCTCTATTAAAATACTATGCAGAAGTTAGTATCCCAAATTACTTTCTACCACATTTTTTGTAAAACCAATTACTGTGAAAGCTACATCATATAATAAATGTTTACTTTATTCATTATTATAGTAATAGATTAGTTGTTAAAGAGTATTCACCCTTTTCACTAAATTTCTGAGTACAGTAAGACATTCAATCCTGTCAATTAAATGATTAGTTATTACAGATATAAATAAAATAGATTAGAATGCCTTGATAGAATACAATAATTGAAAGCTGACCGAGAGACTTGTTTAGAATGACAACAAAATTTTATCTTCACTATCGAGAATCACTCTCACATTGAAAGTAAAGAAACACAAGAATGAAGATTGAATACTAAATAAAATGTTAGCATATAAAATCTTAAATTTCTAAATCTGACCCAGCATCTTTATTAATGCTCTCTATGGCACGTTGTAATCAGATTTAGAAATTTAAGATTTTGTATGCTAATGTTTTACTTAGCATTCAATCTTTATTCTTGTGTTTCTCTACTTTCAACAACATTATTCTCAATAGTGAAGAGGAAATTTTGGTGTCATTCTAGACAAGTCTCTGATTCAGCTTTCAATGTTGAGCTGAAATTATGCTCAACATTAAAAGCTTATTATTGTACTCTTATCAAGGCAATCTACCCTATTTTATTTATATCTATAATAACAAATTAATCGACATGGTTGGATTTTTCTACTGTACAGAGAGAAATTTAATGAAAAGGGGAATACTCTTTACCCAATATTTTATAACTATTTTCTATTAGTATTTATTATCAAGTAATATTTATTACATGATGTAGTTTTCACAGTATGTAATTGGTTTTACAAAGAAATGTGGTAGGAATTTACTTCTTGGAAGTAGTTATCAATAAATGACAACAGATTTAAAACTGCACTCCGTATTGGGTGCTGTTTGTATATCAAGTTTTTTTAAACCCCTGTCTCAGATTTACTATTTCCTAATTGGATTTAATTAATTCTACTTTATCAACAATGAATTTTTTCAACTACTTTCAACAATCAACTATTTTTACAACAATAAATTACCCTTTAATGTACAAAACTATGCCAAAAAATAATTTTCTTATCTGCCGAGCATTTAATAACACCTACATCAAAAAATAATTTAAATAAATTCTTCTTTTGTTTCATAAATTATATCAGGGGATGGGAGTCATTTTCCTTTCACATAAATTTATGAACTGATTTTCTCTTTCTTTTTTTCCCCTAGATGCTGTAAAGATGGAGCCAGAGGTACAGCGAAAGGATCCTGTTTTGTAGAAAATATAGAAAAAAAATTGTGTAAATGTGCTATGTACTTTCTAAATAAACTATTTTTACTTTAAACCAGCTCTTTTCTGTATTTAAAAGCATGTGTTTCTATTATTATCTTCTATTGTTGTAATTTTAAGAAATATTACTATCATAGTACTATTTTTGAGAAATATTACTATCATAGTACTATTTTTGAGGAATATTACTATCATAGTACTATTTTTGAGAAATATTACTATCATAGTACTATTTCTCAAAAATAGTACTATCAAGTGTTGGATATTGAATGTCCTATATAATATAAAAGAAAATATTTTTTTTTAAATGACTTATAAGAATTTAATAAATTACACTTTAATTCACAAAACTATGCAAAAAAATAATTTTCTTAACTGTAGAGCATTTATTAACTCTACACCAAAAAATAATTTAAATAAATTTTTCTGAGCAAGTTTTCATAAGCTCACAAAGGTTTGAGTATGGGTTTCATCATATCACACTAAACATTACTCAAGTTTTGAAAAATGAATGTATCAAATTTATGTTTATAAATTTATCAAATTATGTTAATAAATTTTATACTGGGGAAGTACAAATTTTTGGGGTTAATTATTAAAAACATGGATTTATGTTGCATTTCTTTGGATGAAATGCAATAATATGAATGGAAAGAATAAATACATAGTACTGTTTTACATACTATATCTCATTCTAAATTTAGAAAAAAAACGGGAACCTTAGATCCAATGGAAAGATATATTTAGCTTTAATGGTTAGTATTAATGTTATCTTAACTTTCAAATTTGGGTAGATGTATCTTAATACAAAAGGAGGTTTTGTTCTAACAAGTAAACTTGTGATTCATAAGCAAATTTTTAGGTAATAACAAATATCAGTATTTGGTAATACCTAAAAATACATAAGGCAAAACTGGAAAGAATACTAGAAATATGAAGGCAAAAAAAATAATAATAATAAAAGTGAAAGGGTTGATATCACAGGTTATTCGTCAATGTAATAAATAATAAAAATAAGCATATAAACGAAAGGGTCCTACGCAAAACTTTGAAAAAATGCCGGCGGTTCGATTCTGGTAGAATGCTGGCATGATGCCCGGACCTACGGCACATTGCTGTTTACGAGATGGGTAGATGACGGTATGTTGACAGCAATTATTGCTCCCGTAACCGGCCCGTCAACCTCCGGTTACGCGGCGGCTTTCTGTCCGCATTGATGGCTTCCTCGCGGCTGCCTCACGGTTCGCAGTCGGATGAACGATGGCTCGATTCCTACCGGAAGCGGCCCAGCACTCGACGGGGTAGTCGCGGGCGAGAGGACACGACCGTGATGGAAACGATACTGACCTAATGCGCCGGCCCGGCAGTGGAGAAATCGGCTGGCCGGAACCTTCCGACCCCGGCCCGATGCCTCTGTGTTTGTTGGGTATATATATATATATATATATATATATATATATATATATATATATACAAGGTGGACATAACAAAAACTTTGCCGATACATGGACCTCTAGCGGCAGTTTTGTTCAACCGATGAGATTTCAGATATAGGTATTCAGAGGTATGAACTCGGGATTCTGTGAAAGGCAACAAAGTGGCGCTCATGGTTGCGGTTATAGGTACAGAAACTGAATTTTCGAAAGGCAACATCCACTTTTTCCCATTGCAAATGCTCAGCGTATGCGAAAACCTAAAGAGCGTTGGAACGGTTAGGTGTATCACAAAAACGGACGCGTTATGCACGCACAAAAACAGCTCTGCGATGGCCAACAAAAACACGGAGGATATTTGCATATGACAGAGGAAAGAAACCAATCACGGATGACAGCGCAGATGGGACAATATAAAACTTTTATTTGGATTACACATTTTTCACATGGGTGCCATCACAGGCCGTTCGCAGAGCTGTTTTTTGTGCGTGCATAATGCGTTCTTGGTGCCACTTGGTTGCCGCTCACAGAATCCCGAGCTCATACCTCTGAATATCTATACTTGAAATCTCATCTCGATCGGTTGAACGGAACAGCCGCTAGAGACCCATATATCGCCAAATATTTTTATGACCACCCTGTATGTGTGTGTGTGTGTGTTGGTGTTGCCAGAAAATATGTGCCTCCCGAAAACCGCCAACAAACAAGGCCTGCCAACAAAGGTGGGCCACACCCTATTACCCCATAGTGACTTGGACATATATGATCAAAAGTGGCTGACCAGCCAAGATAGTAATGCTTTCCCCAAAACCTCCATCCACCAGAGGGGGACGTCTGGAACATTAATGAGCCCCAAGACGGCAGCATATGTTCCCGACCTGCGGAGATTGCACTTGCGGCACCACACCCACAACAAAGACATTCCCGAAACGGAAGTTGGACTGGAAAAGGCATATACACCTCTTTCTACACCATACAAAAGTCTTTACAAAAGTTGAGCAACTCAGAATAACACTTGTGCTGTATATTAATAGTTATATAAGCTATTTTTCATAAAACACTTGTCGCGAGCAGAACTGTATTGCCACTGTTTTCCTCCTATCGAACACAAAGGAATAATATTTGTTACGTCATATAACCCTTTAGTGTCATGCGATGCATCCGTGTGCCCTCTAGCGGCAATATGTAAAAGGAAGTAGAAGTACGAAAGCACCGCTTGACAGCGGTCGACAGCTACTCTGCCTCCCGTTAGCGGAGAAATAAAAATAAAGTTAAATTTGCAGCAATCAATGCTGTTGGTCCGTCAGCTTATTTAAGCACGAAATTATAATCTAATCATTGTGGTCCGTCGAGCCGGAGACGAAACCAGCCATGGATAAAAAAGAAAAGAAGTCAGGTATGGATATAAAAGAAAAATCATCTCCCACTTTGAAGGATTTAAATAGGATTCGTGGGAGGATAAAAACAAAATTTACTCATATGCATAAGTTCATCGAAATGTATGATTCAACTAAAGAAGAAAACGAACAAGAAATAGTGTTGGAACAAAAGTTAAGTAATTTATATCAAATAAAGGAAGAAATTAACAGGCTATTTAGTGACTATTCAGAGGTGGAAGAAGCCGATGAAGAAACCCTGTCGAAAGCCGACACAGAATTGCTTGAAATGGACGAAGAACGAGATAATTTAGAGGTAAATGTCAAATGCTTACTTTCTAAACTTAAATCTGATGTATCTGAATCCCAGTCAACAAAAGCTGGGCAAAATATAAACTTTAAATCTGTCATGAATCAGTTAGAATTTAACACTAAATTACCGGAAATTCCTTTGCCATTTTTCAGTGGCCAAATAGAACAGTTTACTAACTTTAAAACTCAATTTGTTAGTTTGATAACAAACAATAAAGGTTTATCTGAAGAACAAAAATTATTCTACCTGAAGGCCGCCTTACGTGGTGAAGCCAAATTTATTGAAACAAGTGATGATACTTTTGAGTCGTTATTTGCTGCTTTAGAGCTGAGATATGATAACAGACGGGCGGTTGTTGACATACACATCCAGTCTATTCTCAAAATAGAAAAATTAAATGTTGAGTCATCAAAGGGTTTAAGATTAATTACAGATACAGTAAATAAAAGCTTAAGAGCCTTAAAGGTTCTAAAATTAGAGTGTAACGAGCTTACGAATGCAATATTTGTAAATATAATTTCACAAAAATTAGATAAAGAAACAAGAAAGGCATATAAAATGTCTCTTACGTCAAAGGAAATTCCATCGCTTGAAAAACTACTTCAGTTTTTACATGCAAGATCTCTCGTTTTAGATCAGATCTACAAACCCCCAACCACAACTAAATTTCGTCAGGCTACAACAAGCAAAATGAACAATTTACTTGTTAATCAAAATAAACAAAAAAGTTATGTCAAACCCTGCGTTTTGTGTAACATAGAACATCCGTTATACCGATGTTCGAAATTTTTGAATATGAGTGTTCCTAAACGTATAGAAATATTAAATGAAAACAAATTGTGTAAAAATTGTTTAAAGTTTCATAATGTACCCTGTAAATCAACGTTTGTCTGCAGAATTTGTAAAAAATCAGGTCACAATTCTTTAGTTCATGTTCCATCGGAATCGAAACTACCGCTTTCGAACTGTGAAAGTAGTTCTCATGTGGATGAATTATTGCCTTCGGATACGAGGCTGGCGCCAGATGCCCCACATGTTATGCAATCGTCTCTAGCCGCTAATTCCAAACATTGTGCGTTGCTCTGCACAGTCAGCTTATATATTGAAAACAAATTTGGAGAAAAAATAAAAGTAAAAGGGATTTTGGATAGTGGTTCCAGTATAAGCATAATGACCTCGGAAACAGCTGAATCATTAGGATTGAATAAACAAAAAGTTAACACAGCGATTTCGGGAATAAATTGTGGTGAATGCTTTGTAAAAAATAAAACCACGGCAAAAATATCTAATGAAGAGGGTGATTTTAGCCGAACTTTATCATTTTTTATTTTGCCTCGTATTACAGGGTTAACGCCTACTCAACGAATTGATATATCCAATATTTATTTTCCGAATGAAATAAGACTTGCTGATGCGGATTTCAATGTCCCTACCAGAATCAGTGTATTGTTGGGATGTGAATTGTTTTTTGATTTGTTAAAGGCAGAAAAATTCAGATCGTATGACGGTTCATTATTATTGCAAAACAGTGTTTTCGGATATCTAGTTACAGGGTCGATCAAAAATACAGATTCTTATTATTTTTCTGGTCTAATCTCAGAACCTGAAAATTTAGATGAGGTTGTAAAACATTTCTTTGAATTAGAATCCTTTCGGGGAGATCGTATAGGAAATTCAGATGACTCAAAAACATTTGAAAAACAGTACTGTGAAGAACATTTTAGTTCTACAGTTAAAAGAGATGAAACAGGAAGGTACATTGTGAGATTACCAACTATTAAAGAAAAACTGCACACTTTAGGGGATTCTAGAGAAATCGCAGAAAGGCGTTTAAACTTACTTTGGAAAAAGTTAGATAAAAATAAGACAATGGGCACATTATATAAAGCTTTTATGGAGGAATATGTTTCTCTTGGCCATATGGAAAGAGTGATCAATGATAAGTGTCCTAAGGAAACCTATTATATTCCACACCACGCTGTCTTTCGCCCAGAAAGCACATCAACACCACTTCGCGTCGTGTTTGACGCTTCATCAAAATCAAGCAGTGGAATTTCTCTGAATTCCATATTGCTGAATGGTGGGACAGTACAACAAGAATTATTTTCCATAATAGCGAGATTCCGTACTTATAAATATGCATTCAGTGCGGACATAAAAAAGATGTACAGACAGATTCTTGTAGATGACAGGGATAGAAATTTACAAATGATAGTGTGGAAACCAACTCTTTGTGCTCCAGTGGAGACATACAGACTTAAAACTGTTACTTATGGTACAGCTTGTGCTCCGTTTCTAGCGACAAGAACTCTAAGAGCACTGGCTGAAGATGAACAAAATTATTCCAAGGCGTCCTTAGCACTAATCAATGATACCTATGTAGATGACATTTTGTCGGGATCAGATAGTTTAGAAGAAGCAAAGGACTTGCAAATTCAGTTAGCTCAAATTCTATCTAAAGGAGGTATGGAACTACACAAGTGGGTGTCTAATAACTCTGACTTATTAAATGACAACAAAATTGAAGAATATGCATTTTCATCAGACTTGCCCACTGTTAAAACACTTGGCATGCTGTGGCAACCCATGTCGGACAATTTCAAATTCAGAGTCGCAGTACAACATTCAGAGAGCTACACAAAACGTGACGTTCTTTCAACTATCGCCAGACTGTTCGACCCATTAGGTCTTATCGGTCCAGTTGTCGCAAGGGCGAAAATATTTCTGCAAGGACTTTGGCAGTTGAAGTCATGTGGAATGATCCCATTCCTCCAAACGAGTAAATGACTGGTTGAATTTTAAAACAGTTACCTGATGTCAATCAGCTGCAAATTCTAAGGTTTGTCCTTCTTACAAATGCTACTACCATTGACCCTGCACTGTTTTTGTGATGCATCAGAAAAAGCTTACGGGTGCAACAATTTACATATCTTCTAAACTCAGCAACGGAGAAGTGAAAACAAATTTATTGTGCAGCAAATCAAGAGTTTGTCCAATTAAGAAATCAACTATTCTCGGCTTGAGCTCTCCGCTGCTTTGTTATTGGCTCGCCTCGTGTCGAGGTTGGTGCCAATCCTACAAATTCCCATTAAACACCTATACATGTGGAGTGATTCCACCATCACTTTGGCGTGGATTCGTACACCTCCAGAAAAGTTTAAAGACCTTGTGTCTAATAGAGTGATGCTGATAAACTCTTTGTGTCCTAACTATGACTGGAGATATATTCCCTCTTCAGACAATCCGGCAGATGTATATCACGTGGTCATCAGCTTCTGACTTATTGCAGACTCTTTGTGGTGGCATGGCCCCACTTGTTTAAACTCAGACATCTACTCTTCAAGGACTGGGATATTCAAATGATGATTTCATATAATAAGGAACTTAAACCTTCTGTTCCAATAGTTTATTAGGGGATACAAAAATTGATTTTCTTGATAATATTTTAAATTTAAGTAATAATTTCACTAAAATTTGTCGTATTTTAAGTTACATTTTCAGATTTTATCAAAATGTTAGAAATTCAAAGGAGCGCAAGGTAGGTAATCTAACAACAGAGGAGCTCAACTATGCATCGGATGTATTGGTAAGATTGGTTCAAGGAGCTGAATTTCCTGAGGAGATTTCAAGTTTGACTAAACTCAAACCTATTAAATTTGGAAAATTAACCAACTTAAATCCATTTTTGGATAACAATAAAATTCTTCGGTAGTGGTAGGTTACAAAATGCTAATGTAAATGAAAATACTAAACATCCAAACTTTTGCCATCTAGACCACAAACTACAAAAATTATATGGAATCCCTCCATAGGAAATATTACACTTGGGCCCTCAGGCTTTGTTGCATTGTGTCAGGCAAGAATTTTGGCCAATTGGAGGAAGAAGTTTCGCAAGGAAAATTGTTAACGAATGTGTTACGGTTTCAAAACCAAAGCCCATTAGTTCCCACCAACTACTAGGAAACTTGCCTGCGGAAAGAGTCAATCCTAGTCCTCCATTTTCTCATTGCGGGATTGATTTCTGTGGCCCTTTTTTAATCAAGTATAAGGGTCAACTCAAGGGTATATTTCAAAAGGTATACGTCGCAGTATTTGTGTGTTTTGCCACTAAAGCGATTCATTTTAGAAGTGGTCACACGATCTAACTTCAAACGCATTAATTGCGACACTGAAACGCTTTTTCGCTAGACGTGGAAAAAGTTTTTGTATCTTTTCTGACAACGCCAAGAACTTCATAGGGGCTAATTCCGAGATAAAAAAATTACATAAACTAATGAGTAAACCTTCTGAAATGTTTGTAAATTATTTAGTCACAGAAGGAATTAAATGGAAATTCATCCCACCTCGGTCCCCAAACTTTGGAGGGTTATGGGAATCAGGTGTCAAATCGTTTAAATATCACACTTAAAAGAGCAGTGGGTTCTACTAAGGCTTACATTCGAAGAATTCTTAACTGTAACAACAGAAATAGAGGGTATTCTCAATAGTAGACCCATTATGCCTATGTCTACAGATCCCAATGATTGTAATGCATTAACACCTGGACATTCTTAATTGGCCGTCCATTAATTTCGATACCAGAGCCAAATTTAACAGAAGGTAAAGATAATTATTTATCCAGATGGAAAAAAACGACCAAATTAGTTCAAATGGTCTGGAAAAATTGGTCGAGAGATTACTTGAATCATTTACAATCGCGAAATAAATGGAATTTACTAAGGATAATGTAAAACCGAACGACATGATATTACTAAAGGATAGCAATTGCCACCTTATAAATGGAAAGTTAGGACGCATAGAAGGAGTTGTAAAGGGCTCTGATGAAAGGTCAGAGTCGTTTGGGTAAAACTTCTGAGGGTATCTTCAAGAGGGGTATAAATCAAGTTTGTTTATACCATAGACTGTAAATAGTTGTACTATAGAACTTTTCAGACTGTATATAATTGTATATAACTTTCTTTTACTTTGCATATTATCATTGTTTGTGTTAAAATTTGTTTAATTGTTGTTTTAACTGTAATTGTAATATGTGTATTGCATTGATGAAAATTTATGTGTTAAGCTGCTATAATTGTTGAAACCTCGATTTTCAACGCGGGGTGTATGTTACGTCATATAACCCTTTAGTGTCATGCGATGCATCCGTGTGCCCTCTAGCGGCAATAGTAAAAGGAAGTAGAAGTACGAAAGCACCGCTTGACAGGCGGTCGACAGCTACTCTGCCTCCGTAGCGGAGAAATAAAAATAAAGTTAAATTTGCAGCAATCAATGCTGTTGGTCCGTCAGCTTATTTAAGCACGAAATTATAATCTAATCAATATCAACATGAACCTCCTGTGAATGACTGTTTAGAAAAATTGCATAAAACCAGATTTAATTAAGTGAGTTAAAACTAGAAATGAAACATATTGTAGTAGACTAAATATGTCTGTTCAAGTTGCGTCAAAGACAGAAAATAGCAGGGCAATAAAACCTTTAGTAAGGCTTACCACCTGATGGATTTCAAGTAAAACTGGCAAAAAGAGCCTGTGGGATAGTTTCATCACAGATTGATTGAAACAATAAAAATTTGGTTTTGATGATAAGTCTAATACGCGCAACTTGCGAAACATTTCCTGCTTAAACAGGATAACATTAGGAAGATTTCAGACATATATAAATACTCATATATACATAACCTGTCTCCTTGAAAATAATTTCACAGTCAGAGGAAATTCAAGTCAGAAGAAATTCAAGTCAGAAGAATTTCAATAAGTCAGAGGAAATTCAGTCTTAACCTTTATCTATCGAAGATGAAAATGAAGTCTACACCTATTCTTTTTTAATTGTAAAAATTTGACCTCATTATTATCTCTTTAACTATATTTCACTCTGATAACACTGGTCTGCATGAAAATCGGCCCTGACACCATTTCTGCTGATTCTTATGTAAAATGCCTCCTGAATCCGATTAGGACACCCCCCTCGTTTTCCCCCCATCACCCACTGTTTTCGAGGGAGCCCCCCCTCCCTATTTTTTATCACATTCGATATTTTGGAGGGATGAAAAGGATTATTTTAGTCTTTACATTTCTTCTGAGGAGTTAGAGAGGTGAAAAGTCCTGCACTGTAATACTTATCTTCCCTCAGTACATCTCTAACGATTGTAGAGTCAACTTGTCGGTGTTCTAGGAGGGGATTCTATGTTTCAAAGTTGTTCAAATTGTGTGAAACGATAGAAATTTTTTTACTCCGTCTTTTTCCAATTGAATTACAGTACGTGAGTGTGGGTTGTGATTAATATCGAGCATCGATTTACTGTTTAATTATGCCACGCGGTTGTAAAAATGATCCCGATAGCTTCTGCTATGTTTGAGGGGAATTGACTTTAAAAGCGCAACGAAAACCCCTTTATCCGCTTCTTAAAACTGCTTATAAATTTTACTTTGATTGTCAACTTGGTGATCAGGACAAGAATTGGGTTCCAAATGTTTGCTGCATTACTTGTTACAGTAGCTTGACCAGGTGGCTCAAAGGTACAAGTAAATAAATGCCATTTGCTGTGTCCATGGTTTGGTGCGAACCTCGCTGTCATCTCGCAGATTGTTACTTACGTACGACTTCCACCGTCGGGTTCTCTAGCAAAACTAAGCATACAATTCATTATCCTAATATCCCTTCAGTTCTAAGACTAGTTCCTCACAACGAATCTTTGCTAATCCCAGGGCCCCCCCCCCCCCCAAAAAAAAAAAAATATATATATATATAAATGGACACTCATATATACACTCATGGACAAAAAAATTAGCGCACCAAGAAATAATTGCGGGATCGTAACGAAACTTGCAATGAAGGTACATGTCGGGGAGATATGCAAATGATTAGAAATGCAGCGTGATTGCGCATTACGTATAGCTGGTAGAGGGCGTTGAACATCGTACTCTGTGGAGTATAAAACAGGTGACCAAAGCTTGTTTGAGTGTGCTGAATCATTTACAAAGGGAGAGCTGAGATAGACATGCCATTACGCCGTGTTCGAAGACAATATAAGCAGTTGTCGCAGTTTGAGAGGGGGAGAATCGTCGGGATGATGGAAGCTGGGTGGTCAGCTAAGCGAGGTAGCTCGTCCATTAGGCCGCTCTGACTGTGTTGTGAGGAGGTTTTGGGACCAGTGGACCCGAGAGATTGGCAGTGTACACGAAGACCAGGCTCAGGACGCCCTCGACAGACCAGTCGTCGAGAAGACCGCCACATCGTAAGAAACGCACGCGTACAGCCAACTGCTTCATCGACCGCCATCCAGGTACAGGTAGCACCTTCACTAGGGGCCTCTGTGTCTTCTCGAACCATACGAAGGCACCTGGCTGAATGACAGTTGGTATCGCGGCGCCCATTACGTGTGCTGCCCTTGACGCCCACCCATCGACGCCTACGTTTGGAGTTTTGCCGCGCACGAGGAAACTGGACTGCAGCGGAATGGAACCAAGTCGTCTTTAGCGATGAATCCAGATTCAATCTCGGCAGTGATGACAATCGTGTACGTGTGGAGAGCCCGTGGTGAACGCTTCAATCCTGCCTTTGCTGTACAGCGACACATCGCTCCCACAGCTGGTGTGATGGTATGGGGTGCCATTGCCTACAATACACGGTCACCCCTAGTATTGTTCCGTGGCACCATGACAGCCCAGCGGTATGTTCATGAAATCCCGCAACCACATGTGTTGCCACTCATGCAACGGCTCCCAGGAGCCATTTTTCAACAAGACAATGTTCGGCCTCATACGGCAAGGGTGTCACAAGACTGTCTCCGCACTGTTACTACCCTTCCTTGGCCTGCCCGATCCCCAGATTTGTCTCCAATCGAGCATATCTGGGATCATTTAGGACGACGAGTTGGGCATCCCACGAGTTTGAACGAACTAGAGGCAAGGTTACAGCAAATATGGAACGAAATGTCTCAAGACATCATACAGAACTTGTATGACTCAATGCCCGATCGTATCGCATCGTGCATTCGCGCTAGGGGGGTCCAACGGAGTATTAACTCCTCCGTTCTTTTGCCTTTTTTCTCTGAAATAAATTATTCTTTATCTTTGATTTTCTTATCATTTACTTATATCAAAGTAGTCATTACGTATGTAAAATTTCGTTTCATTTTGACGACTCCTTCTTGGTGCGCTAATTTTTTTGTCCATGAGTGTATATATATACTCTAGAGCCAGAAACGGATTTAAAAGAGCCACAGTCTGGATTATCAAATGATACGTCCATCGATGATGAAGAGTGTTCAGCTGATTCAGCTCATCGACAACCTCACCTCGTTACTCAGCCGGAATTGAATGATCTCGTCATGGATTTGAAGTTACCTAAGAGTGAATCTCAACTTTTTGCATCTCAACTTCAGCAGTGGAATCTCTTTGAAAAGGTCTTAAAAATCTCTTCTAACAGAACCAGGCAGTCAACCCTAAAATTACTTTTTTCGGAAGATGAAGGTTTAGTGTTCTGCCCTAATTCAAATGCATTGATGATAGAACTAAAGATGCCATGTGACCCAGACAAATGAAGACTGTTTATAGACTCGTCAAAGACAAGCTTGAAAGTTGTCCTGTTTGCCAATGGGAATGAGTCACCATCAGTCCCGGTAGCATACTCTGTGGATATGAAGGAGCATTAGCCGACTCCTTCATAAAATCAGTTATCACGATTATAATTGGAAACTATTGTTGCTATATATTTTTATTATTTAGGGGTGTTTGGGGGAGGATGAGGAGCTGGAACTGGATTATGTAGAAAATAAGTGAAAAAATTGCGGAAAAAATGGAAAAATCGATAATTTTTAATGATTTTTTTTTTTTGCAATTTAAGGGGGCAAATCCCCCCGAAATCTATCCCCTTGATACAAATGTTCATATTATAGAACATTTCACCCTCTAGCCCCTCAGAAGACATGTAAAAGCTAAAATAATCCTTTTCACCCTTCAAATTATCGAAAAGTGATAAAAATTGGTAAGGGGGGCTCCCCCGAAAAAGGTGGGTGGTGGAGGAAAACGGGGGTTATATTCAGATTAAGGAGGTCATTTTACATAAGAATCAGCCGGAATGGTGCCAGGGCTAGAATTTTTTTGGGTGGGAAGGGAGGGGGGCAGACCAGGTAATCTAATAATTTAAAAAAGTCTGTTGATTTCAAATTATATTTCTTTTCTTTAGACCAGGGGGTGTCCAACCCGTGGCCCTCGGGCCCTCATACGGCCCAAAGATAGAATTAGTGCGGCCCAGAGAGAGAGCTCAAGCGAAAAAAATATTAATAGCCTGCCTCAATTAAAAAGTAAAGCTTGAAGTTTTAAGCTTACTCTTTGTCGATGGATGAAAGTACTGACGCTACTAACACGGCTTAATTTGCCTTTTTATTAGACGTATAAATGACGAGTTTATTGTAACTGAAGAAATGGTTTCTTTAGTACCGTAAAAAGACACGAAAACGAAGAGAGTTTATAGGAAGCAGTGAAGAAAACATTGACGCGATTCTCATTGTTGTTATTCCTAATGCCTCCTAGCCGGAAGACCAGACCAGGTCTATATAGGATTCAGGTTGAGTAGTGCGACTCCGGTTTATAATAGCACCACAAGGGTCGACGTTGGCTAGGTTGCCACCACAATTTCGACAGAGCACCCACAGAGGCGACATCTGGGGGATCGTACCTTCTCCAACCCACTGACTCTAATAGGAGGACTTTCCAGTCTAAGGATTTATCGTGCCCATATTCGGCCTAGACACGAAACGTGATTCTCATTAACTCTTGCCAACATACTTGGTATAGTTGCAGACGGTGCTCCAGCTATGATAGCAAAAAAGAGGGACTTGTAAGATTAATGGAAGCCGATGCCATTGCTATCGAAAATTCTCGTTTGATGAAGAACCATTGCATATACACAAGGAAAATTTGTGCGCAAAAGCTTTAAAAATGGACCATGTCATGCAAATTAGTCGTCTAAACGGTGAATTTTATGAAGGCTCGGGGACTTGAATCATCGCCAGTTTTCAGGAATACCTTAAAAGCTTGATGCTGAATAGGGCGATATCGTATATTTTAAATAAATAGGGTGGCTCAGTGGAGAAAATAGTAAAACGTCTTAAAAAGATTTTATAGCCTACTTGATGAAATCAAAATGTTTATACACGAACAATAACCTGTGCCAGCACTTGATGATAACTGGCTTACAGATTTAGCAGTTTAGATTTGAATGCCCATTTAATTGACTCAAACACCCATCTTCAGTGTAAAAAACCAACTTATCAGTCCAATGTTTCAAACCATAAACGCGTTCCATATGAAATTGAAATAATGGCAAGCCTAAGAAAAATGCAAAAATTTTTTGCATTTTTAAACGCTAACCAAGCATAATTCTAAAATCGCATAAAATACGCAGCCTTACGTTCCGATTTAGTACAAGAATTTAAAAATCGATTTCAGGACTTTTGAAAAATAAACAATTGTTTTGCCTCGTTGCTACTCTATTTACAGTCAATATAGATATAATGCTAGCAATTTTTTCAAATAGAATGCATAGAGTTGCAATCTGACATCTAACTTAAAGAAAAATTCAATGAAATCTCTTTGTTGTACTCATAAATCATACCTGTCCAGATATAATTATCCCTCACTGCATAGTCATGCTCTATTCTGGTCATCAATGTTTGGAAGCACGTACATCTGTGAACAACTATTTTCAAGAGTGAAGCACACTAAGAGTCAAATTAGAACCAAAATATCGGATGAACATCTTAACAACTCCCTGAGAATTGCAACCACTTCAATTGACCCATAAATTGAAGCTTTAGTTTCTCAAATTCAATGCCAAATATCACATTAATTTTATGACCTCCTATAGTTATCTTTTAATTATAAATAAAATTTATAATGAAATAAATACGTATGTTAACTATACATTATACTTTTTTTACTCATCAACTATTTTTACTGTTAGGTATATTTTTGTGTGGCCCAAGACAATTCGTATTTTTTCAGTGTGGCACAAGGAAGCTAAAAGGTTGGACACTCCTGCTTTAGACAATCATAATTGAGGTAATTTTATACCCGAAGGATAATTCAGGTGCTCAGGTTCACCTCTTTATGCGTCGTAGAAAGTTTTGTAATACTGACTGTAAAGAAACGTATTTATTATTTTTTTATTTGAATAATTAAACAAAATTATTCAAATAATAATTTGAATAATTTGTTTTGGCAAGTTTTGAGTTTGATACTTTAAAACCAGGCATCAATCTCTAGGTATCGGATTATTTTTATGCGTGCAATGTTTTATTATGTTGGCTGGTTGCATTTCGGAGCGTGAAGGTCATCTTGTACTATCACATGGCTTACTTTATGGTATTGTTTGGAGCGCTACGGTCAATTTTTGCTACACGAGGGCTAATTAGACCGGGACCTACTGCTTAAAAGCCGATTCCGAACGGCTACAACGTCCAT
Source organism: Dolomedes plantarius (assembly GCA_907164885.2). Lineage (NCBI taxonomy): Eukaryota > Metazoa > Arthropoda > Arachnida > Araneae > Dolomedidae > Dolomedes > Dolomedes plantarius. Next base: position 4,904,330 of record OU015501.1, on the reverse strand, counting down.
GCCAAGAGTGGGATTCGAACCCACAGACTTTGGTACCGAATGCCAGCGCCCTAGCCATTCGGCCATCGTCCGGCGCTTACTTTATGAAGGACGTTACTTAGAGGGGATTGTTTTAAGGTGAATAAGAAGTACCGATGTCGTGCCGCATAAAACTGGTTGTTCCTGCAGCGAAATTGAATGCAAGCGATCTCTAAAGAGCGTTTAGTGCATAAGATTAAGTTCAAAGATAAAACTGATAAAAGCATCAACATTTTTGGTTACAGATTTTGTTCTCGAACTTGGTTTATCATAATTCCATTATTGATATGAATGTTTATAATTTGAACAATATTTACTATTCTTATACTCCTGTGCTGTACATTCCAAATGGGCAAAGGCCTAATAACCTACAAAAAGCCAGGAATGCTATTTTATGGCCACTTTAGGAGGAAGTCTATTATATTTCTGCATGTTCATCTTCTGCAGCCATGTATTAAACAAATATAAACACGCATTACTCGGAACAGCTCCTCTTTGTGATCCGTTTAGGTCACCGGTTGTGTGCATCATTGATTTCAATAATTTGAAAGGAATAGGCATATATGTTGGAAGAGGTGTACTTTTCGGTTGTAGAGATGCTTATATACTAAAGCTTTTGAACTAAGACTCAATAAATCTACATTTTCTGATTATTTTATTTTAAAGGAACCTTTGAAAGTGTAACTTATGAATATGAGATAAATCTCATAGTTTAATATTAAAAAATATATCGGTGTCGGAATTTTATCTTCGAAACTGAGACAGCTCAGTTTTGGAATTTAATGGTGAAAGCTGACTGAAGGTTTTTTTATTTTTCTATCGAATTTTATTGCTGAATGTTTTATAGATTTAACTTCTATTTAAAAAAGGAAAACCTTGCACATTTTCTCCATTGAAAAGGATGAAATTCGAAAAGAATTCAAAAAGAATTCAAAAACTTATATAAGCTTGAACAATTTAATTGTTATTAAACATTTCATGCCTATTTTTCATCTTTCTGAATGTCTTTGATAAAAAAATATATTTGTGAGATCTGATGTAAAAATCATGGAAGACTTTGGACGTTTGAAATGATTGTATTAAATATTTATGGAATAACGAACATCACGCATTTTTTCATGATATGCGTAAAGCACTGTCCAGCATGTAAATGGTTTTTATTGTTTATTTTAGTGAAAACTCCAATTTCAGATTCTCATGAAGATTTGGAAAAGAATCGTTTCTAAGTTGACGCTGACATTTCTTATTTGTCCGTAGAGCCAATCGCACCTAATGCTCCTCGGCCTGATGAGGAACAATTCATTAGTTCAAAACTAGTAGAACCTGTGAATAGACTGAGAGTCACATGACAGCAGGACATGTACTACTGCGCCTCTTTATTATCAAGTTTCTTTTTGTCGAAATTATTTCCCATTTAAAATAGAAAAAGTTTCACCTATCTAAATACATTTCAAAGAAACTTCTGGAGAGACAGCAAATCTCATACATCAGTTTCTGAAGTTCTTAATATTGATTTTTTTTCCAGTTATTTCTCATAGCTTTGGACATAAATATAGCTCTCTTTTTTTTTTTTTTCTTTTTTTTTTTTTTTTTTTTTTTTTTTGGGGGGGGGGGGCAAAATGTGACAGGCACTTGTACTGAGGACAATCGACCCTCCACAACGTGATTTTGTAGGATATTTATTACGGGAGCTCCATACAGGTGAAATAACACTTCACCATATGATGGTGCATTCACATTGGACAGAGTTCTCTCCCCAACTCTCCTGTCAACATTAGTCACGGTAACATTAGACACGGTATTTAGAACCACCCCCATTCCAATGAACACGTGTCTTCCAGATATTCCCCCATTTAGAACCCCCCATTCAAGCCGCCAAAGTCTTCGTGTTTCTTGATCTAGTGTCCCCCCCCCCCCACTGTCACCATTTGACCCCCGGGACCTCGGGTTCTCCTTTGATGCAATGCATACGGACCGCCAGAGGAGGCGATCCGACGCAGGGAACAGAGTACAGATACATAAATCACTGGCAGAGGCAGAAAGCGCTGTGCCAGTCTGTACGCGCTATGAGAAGAGAGACTGCGGAAATTCGAGAAGCTAGCGACTACACGATGTGTCTAACATGTAAATAACCTTTTCTTCAGTATATGGCTGTCACTCTCAAGGATTCTAGGTATTTGAATTGGTGATAAGGCAAATAAATCCCACATTTATGTAAGACGAAGGAAATGTGTCCATATGATGCGTATTTATGATATCGAAGTCTTCAAAAAATGTAAATGATCGCTTGTTTTTTATTTTATAATTGAACAATGGACCAAGCAACAAGGGACCAACCCACAACCGTTTAAAAGCTGAGTTAAATAGCTGGTAGGGGACGCCATATGTTAAGCTACGTGGGAAAAAATACTATTATTATTCTAAGCCAAATAATTAGTTAGCTGGAGAACCAACCACCAGCAACAGAAATGTTAATTACAACTAAAGTTCTTCAACTCCATTGTAGTGTAGTGTTGCTTCCCCTTGGCATAACACTGTCCATTATTTATGACATCTTTTAAATACCAGGTCCAATAAAAATTTCAAAAAGGGATCAATTTTTTTTTTTTTATTAAACATAAAATTAATATTGATGTGAATAAGTTACTTATTTGCGTTATGTATAAACAGTTTGTCAGTTATCACTGATTTTCACACTACTTTTAAAACTTTTACCAACATCTTACTTAAATGCCTTAAAAGTCGTGGCTGTTTAAAAGTAATAGCCTCAAAAATTAATATATTTCTCTTTTATAAGGCTGCAAAGTTTAGAAGGAAATTCAGTTCGATGTATTCATTTTTTAAAGGAGGGGGGGGGGGGTGGAAGAAAACTTACTTTAACTATGTTATACCCACAGAGACGCCCTCAAAAGGTACTTTCAGAATTTGAAGTTGATATACTCAAAAAATACATCTTACCGTTAAGATGTTATTTAGGTTTTACTCGTGAAAATTAGCTACAGGTAAAAAAAGCATCGCAACGAAAGATGAAAACTCTTGCAATATCACTCTTGTTGGATCAAAACTGGCAAACTCCATCAGACTTCTTGTTTGATAAAGGGCAAATAACTCTATCATTTGTTCTTTTGAAAGTATGTATTTGAAATTAACTTTAAAAATATTTCTTCATTATTTTTTATTAGTAGGGTCATTTTCCGGACTTTTTCCTTGTTAACTTATTGAAATAATTAATATTTTTCTCTGGAGATTGCTACTTTTGATCTTCACTTCGAGAGATTGTCAGTTTTGATCCGAAACGAACTGGGGATTGCTGATTTTGATCGGAAACGTTCTGCAAAGTTCAGTATTGTTACAGTTAATAAGTATTTCTTAAATTAAGAATGCATGTTAATAATGAAAGTATTTTAAGTTTTTTTTTTTTTTTTTTACAGAAAAGATATATTTTAAACTCTGTTATTAATAATGAGCAGTCCTTCAAAATGTCTACTATAGTGAACATTCTTTCCGTTTAAATGACTTCTTTAATTTTTGAAGAACATAAATTTTCTCCTCTTTTATTTTAGGCTTCTGGAATTAGAACTGGTATGGTTTTCTTGTAGCAATAGAATTCAATATTATCGTGCCATTTTGCTCTAAAATGTTTGGAAAGTAGTGCTGTTTTCCTTATCTTCCAAAACTATCAACGACCAATCTTACATATTTTTTTGGCTTAAATTCGATACTTCTAATGTTGGTAAACAGCAGAAGCAATTGTATTTGAAACTACAGGATGTCCACTTATATTCTTTTGTTTCAAAATATTCACATGGACACTCTTTCCTATCATTATGTAAGGATTGATCATATTCAGTGACCTACCTTTCTTTAAAATATTTTTGCCTTGCAATAATCCCTTTTGTAAAACTCTTAATCCCTAACAAAAATGGAGCCTTTTGCATTACGTTCAATATAGAACCTTTTTGTTGTTGAACGTTTAAAGGGCCAGTTACCTAGAAGCTTTAAATGTTTTGAATTTCACTTCGCGAACCGTACACTTTACAGTCTGTGTCTATTTTTCGAGCTGTAGCTGTTTTTGTAAATATCTTGACATAATCTTTTGGATCAATTATTACTTACTTAATTTTTTTTGGTATGTTTTTACATGCATTTTCTTAATATCTAACCACAGTCAGAAACGAAAGATATAAGAAATTGCTATACGTACATTGTAGAAGATTGATATCAATAAGTTCTGGTTTCTGTTCCTTTCGTGAAAGAATAACTAAAAACTACACTATCTTTGTAAGTACCGTATACGTCTGTTAAATAACACGTACGATTTGAGTAGATAAACTTCCCCTTGAGTTGCAAAAATCTCAATAAAAACTACTTATAAGTGTTCATAGACCATCATGTTATTAACCTATAGGGATGTAGGACAAATGGGTGAAAAACAAAGAATAAAGGTTTTGTTTGACACAATAGGGCCATAACCAGAGGGGGAACGAGGGTGGGGCTGACCCTCCCCCCTGAGATTGTCTAAAATACATAAATTGGTATAAAAGTTTTTTATTACATTTTTATTCCCTTTTTTCTCATAAAACTCCTTTTGTTAGTATGCATGCACTCTCGTTCGTAAATTTCCTCTTGAATGGAGTCTAGCCATTTGCGAATTTTAGAATGTGATTTAATAGATTTTTTAAGCTTTCTTTTGGAGCGGGAACTGGGCCCTGAAACTTTGTGTAATTGAAAACTCCAGTTTTTAAATACTTATATGTCACTTAATACTGATTTATGCATGGCTGAATGCAAATGCAAAGTACATAGCCTTTTCTCAAATTTTACCAAGATGTGACAAAATTGAAGTTATTTATCAGTCAGTTTTAAAGCCTGGGAAATGATATTGAAGCTAAAATTACCAGAATTAAAAATTGGAAACTGAAATGCAAAGAAAAAAACAGTCTCTGAACTTTTTGTAATGTTTCGTTAAATGCTTCGAGTTTATAATTCAATATTCATGAATAACTTTAGAGTAATCTAAATTCTTGAGTTTACGCCTAACTAAAGATCAATGCCAAAATATTTTACCGGTGTTCTATAATTTAGGAGGTATTAAATTTTTCGATTACTTTTAAAATCGTATCATCTTGTGACATCATTGTTGTATAGTCTTCGTATAAGAAATGTGTTTTTGTCTTCGTTTAAAGTGGCCGCAGTATACTTTGCATTTCCTTTTGTTATCAGTTCAATTTTTTTAGATAGCGAATTTTTTTTATATATATTTCAAACAGGGCCGGCTCGAGGTTGTGTGGCGCCCTTAGCAAAATTTCTTAAGAGCGCCCTTTCAAATGAAATATTTTTTTAATAAAAGGGAAAAAATTTGCAACAAAACTATGATTATTAAAATATAAAATACAACGAAATATGAGCTTTTCGTGCTTTTACAATAGCAAATTTATCAATACATCACTTAAATCAATTTCATTTAAAAGTTTGCGCTCAATTGACATCGTTGATAATCCATCCAATCTTTGTTGTGTCATCGATGTTCTTAAATAAGTTTTTATTAGCTTTAACTTTGAAAAACTTCGTTCAGCACTAGCTACTGAAACCGGTAATGTTAATAAAATACGTAATGCAATAAACAAATTAGGAAGTGAAGAAGTTATTTATTTTTGCATATAAATTCCAAAATTTTTCTGGCAATTCTTCGTATTGATACAAATTTTGTATATATCTTATTTCTTGAAATAAAATCTAATCCACTTATGTCTTTCTCTTCATTATCGGTTAACAGAATTTCCAAATCCATACAATTTTTCATAAGAACTGTGTCATCCCATTCTTTAGATTTTTTAATCATATACAAAATATTAAATTGTCAGTATGTTTGGAAGATAATTCAAATCGATCTTTTAACGCATTTATAGCAGTGTCTAGAATATTATAAAAAAATGAATCCTAAAATTGTCTTTTTCAATAGATCCTATTTCGTCATTGCCTTCATATTCAAAAAGGTTTCTTTTTTTTGCGAATTCGATTTTTTTTTCAAAATTTGGGTCGATATCTAAATTAGTTGCAATTTGTTTTGCTTCCAACAAAATAGTTTCAAATTTCTCCTCACTTCTATATTTTTTAAGAAACAAATTGAACTGTTTATATGGAAATTTGCATTTACTAAATCTAAATTTATGTTCTGAAGAGTTTTACTTGTAATATTTATGTTGTTTAAAATATCATACCATATTATTAATGAACATATAAATTTAAAATGCCAATAATTTTCAACAGACCCTTTGCATCAGACTTATTTTTTGGCAATAGTTGCAGTGGTAATTGGTTCTGTGTGTTCAAAAAACTTTCCAATGCTTCCATTACATCTTCAAGCTGATATCTTAATGGTTTTAAAGCTTCTAAACGACTAGCCCATCTGGTATCACTAAGACCTTTAAGGTCAATAATTTTGACATGTTTCTTGAGGATATCCCACCTTGTGTAGATGCAGAAAAAAACGTGTAAAGGCGCTGTACATTATCAAAAAAGGACACAGCTTCAGTAAAACAATTTGCTGCATCATTTACTACAAGATTTAGAGAGTGAGCTGAGCATGGTACAAAAATGCTCTCGGATATGTGGTCAGTATACGGCTTGAACTCCATCATGCTTTCCACGCATATTTGCGCCGTTGTCGTATCTTTGTCCTCTTAAATCATTTAAAGATATCTCATATTTATTCAAAATTTCATATATCCAGTATTCTCCAGTATTTCGTATTTTCATTAATTTGTTTCTTGCTGCCTTTTATCGATTGTTGAGGTATAATTAATTCTTGTTTACGAAATCCTTCCAGATATTATAGGAATTTAAATGTTCTTTACTTGTTTCGGTATCTTTACATCTATTGATAATATTTTTCCAATCTTTTAAACCCTCCTGGTTTATTGCTACTTGGACCTTGGAAATAATTGCAGCAAAAACAATGTACCACATCGAGAAATTTAGAGTATACTAACCAGTCTCGAAGATATTTTTCACCGTTAGGAAGTATTCGAAAATAATTCGTTGACAAAAATTTCTATTGGTGTTTACGTTCTTCGGAAATTTGTGATTTATTAATTGCACAGGCCCATTCTACCAACATGTTTATTATGGGACTTTCTATTTTTCTGGCTGTGCCATTTTCCAACATCTTCATAATCTTTTCAATAATTGTACCGAAATTTCTTTCTGTGCTTCTTCAATATTTTTCCTTCATCTTTCAGAATTTTTTCATTTTGAGAACTTTCTGAATAACCGCAGTTTCACAACTTCCTTTTCAATATTTTCGATCATATCGTCGTTTTGATCAAGGGCGGAATATTGATTAGTTGAGCAACTTTTTTGATGTTGATGGTTCGCATTCGCGATATCGGTTGAATTTAGTTAAAACTTTCTGTAAAGCGTTCTTATGTTTTTTCTGCAACTGCATCTTTTATGGCTTTATTTTTTCTATTATCTGAACCAATCAGTTTTTTTTCTTTTAAACATGTTGAAATGAGTCAAATTGTCAAATAGAATCCAAAATGAAAATAATTCTAAACGCAAAACAATAAGTACTTTAGTAAATGTAAACAAAAAATGCATAGCATAATCCATACTATATAATAAGTACAACTTACCTTCTATATTTTTACAATAAGAAGTCAGAATTGCTATTTCACTCGGCCACCGAACTTTCAGCCGAAAAAAAATTCGTAGTGCTCGCAAGGTTAAGGTTTTGTAGGGCCGTAGTTCAATGCATCGAGATACGGTATGCAGTTCCTATTTTCTGTAATATGTTACGAATTCGAGTCGAGTATGTATTAAATATTAATTTCCTTCGTGCGTAGACAAAATTGACTGCGAATAACATCTAGTCTACCGCCGCCGCGATGCATTGTATAAAAAAATAAGGCCTCATGCGCAGAAAAAAACACTATTCGGCGAAATACCCACCGGCGAATTTTAATTTTGTACGATTTTTTTTTATCATGGGATGGCGCCCTTCGAGTTGTGGCGCCCTTAGCCGGAGCCTACTTTGCCTAAGCATAAAGCCGGCCCTGATTTCAAAGGTATAATAGACTTAGAAACTGCATCTGAAATCTGAACAGTGTTAGATTATTTTAGCAATATATTTTAGACAGGAATTTACAGCATAAAAATGTTCACCAATTCCTTTAAATTTTAATAAAACAATACATTTTGGATATTGGTTGGAATTTATTAGTGCTTCCACCCACTCGTAGAGTGTTTAGCATTGGGAGCTTCCATCAAATGGGCTCCGGTTCGAGTCCCGGCTAAGGCGTGAACGTTCCTCTCCTATCCCTTCTTAAGAAGTAGCGTTGGTTCACGTGTATGGAGCTCCCATCCATAAAGTAACCAAACAAACCTTGGTGTGCATGGGTGAATATCCTCAGGAGTGTCTAGCGCGTTGGAAAATAATTTTATAAATGTTCACTTATAAAAACATAAAAGCAACTATTTATACTTATAAACACACACACACACATATATATATATATATATATGTGTGTGTATATATATATATATATATATATATATATATATATATATATATATATATATATATATATATATAATATAAGTAAACACTCTATTGTAAATAATTTAAGAATGTATACTTCCTTCAACAATGTTTAGCCACCCTGTTGCAAAAAAATGACCATCATACTTGCAAACCAACAAAACGTCATTTAAACTGGAATAACTCCTGTAGAGGACAAAATTCGGAAACGAGGTTTAGCAGATATGTAAAGCATTCACTCTGCATTCTTATCAGCTCTATAAACCGTTGCAGGCTATCATAAGGAAGTAAATGGGTTAAACACAGATACGAAGTGTCTCAATTGAACACTGTAAACAATCTTATCAGAATTAACTCACAGAGAGGAAAGGCTTAAGCCAAACAAGTATAGGGTTAGAAAAATCGCTGACCTTTGAACATTTTTATGTTTTTCGATAACAGTGAGTCATAAAAATGTCAGAAAAATATTGAAGGAAAACGCTCAAGCAAAAATATTCTAACCTAAATAATATTAAATAGCATCTCCATTTTATTAACTTCAAAAGTATACAAGATATTTATCTGTCACATATTTAGAAAAAATATTAAAAAATCAAAGTACGTAGTAAACTACAAAATTATGTCCAAGAGTCCTTGGACTTTTTTTGTTAATTCAATTAAACTACATAGCAAATGATTTTTCGTTATTTTTATTTATTTTTTTTTACTAAAATGGTAACATTTCATTACTGTGTAATTTCTAAATATTTTTATTTTGTTTGATTTCATAACACAAAGACATCACACCGAAACATCTATAAAAAATTAAAAAATCGGCGAGATTTAAACTTAAATGCAAAATCCTTCAAAATAGGTTTTTGAACTATTTCATCAAGGTCGTAATACTATTTTTATTCTTATAAAGAAGCACAGAATTTGAAAACCGACAGAAGCATCCTAGTTGTTAGCACGTCGGTTTTCAAAACCGCCGAAATGGGCCATTGAATACCTCCGTGGTTGCGACGGGTATGAGCAAGTTAAATCTATAGGCCAGAGAGTCCATCTGTGTGGTGATGTCAGGTGCTCGGTCAAAATTGGGGTGGTACCACATTCACGAGCAAATATCAAAAGGCAATGTGCCTGCCGAGTTGGGGGAAAAAAAAGAATTTGCAATTAAGAAAAGTTGTTTTTCATCCAAGTTAAGCCTCCTAAGATCAGCTATTCACTATGTGAAAGGCTGAAAAATATTAGAGTAAAATGCCACATATAGCTTTCTGCTAAAATTAATGAAAGGTTATTTGTTTCTCGAGAATCTAATGTATAATGAACGCGTATGTAGATTAAAAATTTTCCCGTTCAATAAAACCGAAGCTGTTGTTCGCAAAATTGATGGAAATTTCATTGTTGTACCAAAACAAGTATTTTTTTTTTGTTGATGAAACAAAATTCATTATTTTTGGCTTCGAATAACTGCTCGCGAAAACTGAATGGAACAAACTCAAAAACGTGGGGCCTAACTTCAAAATCGTCGAACGTTGCTTTATGGCTTGGGGCTTCATACACACTCTTATCCAGATTAAGGTTCATTGAGATTATGTTTACTGAAAAAACGATGGATAATTTTAAGAACTCGAAATTTTTGAAATGACATTCAAAATCAACAGCCCAAATATTGAGCGTTGAAAACAAGTTGTATCAAGACAATGACCCTAAACATAACTGTTCTGAACCAACCCCCCAAGCGCTGTTGCAGCAGCGCCCCCTTTTAAAAACAAGGGTGTTTGTTTACCAGAGTTCTTGGAGAGACCCCAGCGGAGAGACGTGTTTTGCGGTGCTTGTGGCCGCGTAACCGATGGGTCTGAGTCTTTTATAGAGTTGTGTAATAAACTGAGCTTTAAACAGTCCATGAGTGATTACTTTGTGTGGTGTCCTGAGCTAACGACGACACCTGGTCCGTCGAGAACCTGAGAAGGCAACCTTGGATATTTTTGTGTGTTAACCTCCGGTTTATATGAGGATTTCGATTGTGATGCTCCGGAAAGAGAAGTAGGAATCCTTTATAGTACATTAGTGAATATATGTGATTTAATGAGTTCCGAATTTTAAAACTGTGATTTAATGAGTCCTGAATTTTAAAAGTGTGATTTAATGAGTGCCGAATTTATATCTGTGATTTTATGAGTTCTGAATTTTATAACTGTGAGTTAATGAGTACTTAATTTGTGTTGCTGTGAGATTTAACGCATATTTACTGAATTACTGATACAATGTTTAAGAACGCGATAAAAGATGATCTTCGGCTTGTTGCCGTAAATCTAAATGAAGCAGTAACGGACAAAATGTCTGTGATCGAGTTGACAAATATTATAAAGCGTTCTGAGAAATTTAAAAATGATCCTGATTATGTTGAGGAATTAATTACAGAGATAGTGGATACTAGAAAATCAGAAGAGCAGAGAGAGTTAGATTTAAAAAATAAAGAGATAGAGTTTGAAAAACTTAAGCTGGAAAAAACACGAGCCGAGCTAGAATTGGCTAAAATCAGAGCAGAATCGAGAGAGATTTCCCCGGAAAAAGAAAATCCGGTTGAGAAAAGTGAGTCTTTAGAGTCGCTTGTGAAAGGTGTTCGAACTTTAACTTTAAGAGTTCCTAGCAAACCCGAAGGATGGGTGCTATATTTTGCATCGTTAGAGAGGGCTTTTCACACGAAAAACGTGCCAGAAAAGTTCAAAGCTGAGATTCTCATAAATTTGCTAGGTGAGAAGGCCTCAAATGTGCTGACATACATCAAAGATGATGAGCTTTGCGACTATTCAAAAGTCAAAACAATCGTCTTACGGGAATTCGAACCGTCGCCGCAAGATGTTTTAGACCAATTCAGAAAGGCAGTACGTCAGACAAATGAGACGCATTTACAATTTACATCTCGACTAACAACTAGTCTTGATTACTACCTAAAATTGAGAAAAGTGACAGATTTCGAAACGTTAAAAAAACTCTTGATTTCCGATAAACTATTTCAAACATTAGACAAAGAGACTGCTTCTTTTATAAGCGTAAGGCAGGCTGAAACGTGGTTTCACCCGATTCAGATGTCCAAGGAGATTGACGTATATTTTGCTTCACGAGGAAAAACCATGACCATAAATTCCAGTTATCAGAAAAATTCATATTCGAGAAATGTGTCTAAATCATTTTTATCTGAAGTGAAACATTCACAATGCATACTATATTGCGAGGAAAAAAATAATCATATTGTGTCTAAATGCCCAAAGTACAAGGCATTATCTATCAATGAAAGAATTGAGGTGGTGAAGAGAAATCGCCTATGTTTCAACTGTCTAGGATCTCACAAGAAATCAGTTTGTGAGTCAAAAAGTTCATGTTACTTTTGTGGAAAAAAACATCACTCTTCGCTATGCTATGCGAAAGGGGAAATTGTCCTTGGACATCACCCCCCTGAGAGAGCATCTTCGGTTACGAGTCAACCCCTCCTTTCTCCCAATGCAGAGGTCTTTGAACCCAGACATCCCTTATCAGCGGCAACAGATCGAGTCGTCCTTCCAGAATACTAGTCAAACCAATAATCCAGTTCTTTCTGTGCGAGGGATAAATAAATGTAAAACCGTTTTGCTCAGTACTGTGAATTGTTTATTGAGGGACAATCGAGGAAAATTATACAATGCACGAGCAGTTTTAGATCCAGGGGCAATGAATTCATTCATGACCATAGACTGTGCGAATAGTCTCGGTTTAAAAAGAGATAGAACCAATATGACAGTTTGCGGGATAGGAGATACCTCCACCACAATTAAATATGTGGTTAGTACAACAATTTCCAATTTTGAGGGAAATTTTGAAAAAGAATTAGAATTTTTAGTTGTATCCAGAATTACAGATTTCTTGCCGTCAAAAATGCTTAAGGTAAATGTGCCAGAATTAAGCTATGTAAAGCTAGCGGATGAAAACTTTAATGTGCCAGGTCGCGTAGATCTGCTTTTGAGCGCTGAGATCTTTTATGAGTTGTTACAGCCAGGTCAGATTTATCCTGCTAATAGTAATTTGATTCTACAGAATACAGTTTTTGGATATGTAGTTAGTGGGAGCATACCCATAGCAACTGAGGGAAATGTACATTGTGGGTTCATTGGGGATAATACTGGTTTAAACGAAGCTTTAGAGAAATTTTGGGAAATAGAAAATGTGGAGATAGAAGTACCCAAAAATAAAGAAGCATTAATTTGTGAAGAGCATTTTGAGAAAAACGTTAAGAGAGATAGTACGGGGAGATATATAGTAAAAATGCCATTAAAAGAAGATCCAATGAGTTTAGGAAAATCCAGAGATATTGCCCTTAAAAAATTAAATTCGCTGTGGAGTCGCTTTTTAAGAGAGCCTGAGTATTTAGAATTATATAGGGAATTTATGCGCAAATATAACGATTTGGGTCATATGAAGGAAATTTCTGAGTGTGAGGAAGAAGTGGGAACATATTATATACCACATTTAGGAGTCTATCGCCCTGATAAAAGTACGACAAAACTTCGTGTAGTTTTTAACGCTTCTTCACGAACAACCGTAGGTAATTCACTTAACTCCTTGCAATATAACGGTGGGGTTAGTCAGGAAGACCTTTTTTCAATAATGGTGAGGTTTCGTAAGCACATTTATGCTTTCGTGGCTGATATTAAGCAAATGTATAGGATGATTTTAATTGACCCCAGCCAAACTAAACTTCTGAGAATTCTTTGGAAGGAGGGAGTGAATGATCCAGTTAAGACTTATGAGCTCAAAACAGTGACGTATGGCACAGTAAGCGCACCTCATCTCGCTACCAGAGTGTTACTTCAGTTATCCAGAGATGAATATGAGAATTATCCTTTAGCGTCGCCAGTTTTAGAGAAGGATTTCTACATGGACGATGTCCTGAGTGGTGCCGACACTCTGAGCGAAGCAAAGGAACTTCAATCGGAGTTAATAGGGGCTCTCAAGAGCGGAGGCATGATGCTACACAAGTGGTGTAGTAATAACCCTGAATTAAAAACAGGGCTTGACAGTGACTACAATTTTCAAGAAGAAACAAAGGCGCTAGGTGTTTCGTGGAAACCTAGCATTGACCACTTTACTTTCCAAATTCAGCTGGAAAACGTGGTTCTGCCTACGAAGAGATCAGTGCTTTCCACAATTGCGCGAGCTTTTGACCCCCTTGGACTCTTAGGTCCGGTGGTGGCGAGAGCAAAGATCTTTTTACAAAAACTGTGGTGCTTGAATTTAGACTGGAGCGATCCGCTTCCTGACACGGAAGCGCAACAGTGGAAAGATTTCATTGAATCCTTGCCAGCAATAAATAACGTGAGTGTTAAGAGCTGTATACTGATAGAAAAAACAGTGCATATTGAGCTTCACGGATTTGCAGATGCGTCCGAGTCTGCATATGGATGCGTCATTTACTGCAAATCAACGTCAGAAAATGGTACCTTCGAAGTGAACTTGGTTTGTAGCAAGTCACGTGTGTCGCCTCTTAAGCGGGCTACAATACCAAGGTTAGAGTTATGTGCAGCAGTTCTGTTATCAAAGTTGATAACCAAAGTGAAGAGTGCCTTACAATTTAAGGCAAGTGATATCTATCTGTGGAGTGATTCCATGATTGTACCTTCATGGATACGAAAAGAGCCCTACCTACTAAAAACGTTCGTGGCAAACCGTGTAGCCAAAATACAAGACCTGACAGCAGTGCAACAGTGGCGTCAAGTGTTTTCCGAGAGCAATCCAGCGGACCTTATCTCGAGAGGAATGAATCCTGAGAAACTGGCTACGAGTGAACTGTGGTTCGAGGACCCTACTTTCCGGACTGACCGAGAGTATCCCGAACGTGAAATTCCTACATCAGTCATACGAGACGAGTTCACGTCTGAACTCAAACATTCAAAACAAAGTGACTTACATGTGCTTACTGTAACTTCTAATTCCTTTCAACAAGAATTATTTAGTATTAGTAACAGTTACACTAAATCCAATGCTGTTGTGTATTATGTAACTAGAGGGTACACTACAAAGTTTTTTGTTGACCCTACAAACCCTTTAGTTCTAAAGACTAGATCACGAGCACAAAATGCTCGCAATGAATGTGCAAAATTTGAGAGAAATTTCAATAAGAGAAAAAAGGAAAACTGTTTAACTGAGAAAAATATGATTTGTGTGCTTTAGATTACTCAAGGGTCGAACTTTTATTCATTGTATTGTTAACAATTCTTTTGAAAAATGAGTGTTTTTATAATATTTTCCATATAGGTATATTCTTGTGTAATACTTTGTGCTGTTATTGTTTAATTAACCTTTCTCTCGTATACTTAGTTAATATTGGTTAGACTTTAACTGTCCTTTTGTCATTATGGGTAAATTTCACTATTTTATCAATTCTCAAAAAATTTGGTAGAATAATTAATTGAGCAGATACTCGCTTGTCCAACTGGAAAAGAATGACAAAAGTAATTCAAATTTTTTGGAGGAAATGGCAGGTACAGTATCTTAATAATCTGCAACAGAGGTCCAAGTGGATGGGAGAGAAAAATGTGAAAATCAATGACCTAGTGTTTCTCAAGGATGAAAATCTACCTCCTCAAAAATGGGCATTAGGTAGAATAGTTGAGCTCTATTTTGGTGATGACAAACGGGTCAGAGTTGTTAAGGTGAAAACTCAGTCTGGAATCTTTAAAAGGCCCATTACTAAAATCTGTATTTTACCTGTTAATGTGTAATCTTTATATTAGTATTTTTTGTTATGTGTATAGCTTAATGTTTTCATACTTGTGCTTATTTTATATATATTTTTTATATTTTTTAATTTACGTTTTGTGTTTCATGATTATATAATTAAATGGTTGAATGTTACCATTGCAACGTGGGGCGGAATGTTCTGAACCAACCCCCCAAGCGCTGTTGCAGCAGCGCCCCCTTTTAAAAACAAGGGTGTTTGTTTACCAGAGTTCTTGGAGAGACCCCAGCGGAGAGACGTGTTTTGCGGTGCTTGTGGCCGCGTAACCGATGGGTCTGAGTCTTTTATAGAGTTATGTAATAAACTGAGCTTTAAACAGTCCATGAGTGATTACTTTGTGTGGTGTCCTGAGCTAACGACGACAATAACAACTTAAAAATGTGCATACAGATCTGATTACTTAACAGTAATCGAAATGTCTTTTAAAATTTGAGCTCCATCGAACACATACTAATAAGAACACATGATATTACATCAAAAACTCAGTTTAAAGTGATAATAGCCCAAGTTTGTAAATATCAGAGCTGAAATAAGCTTGCTCACTCAGTTTCTAAGTGAATGATAGGAACTCTAAAACCCGTATCACACTGAAGAATTTGGTGAAACTTTAAGCTTTTCGTCAAGCATTTCTCCTCGCGGAGTGTCTGTGAAGGGTTGCTGGAGTTTGACAAACGGATTCGCAAACCGAAGTGGACGGGTTACCGTACCAATCCTGTTATCGACCATTAGGCTTTAGGCATAGCATACAAATTTCTTAGCGCATGTATTACGAATCGATTGCTCACTCGGACATAACCTATTCAAATCATGGCTCCATCCAATTTTATGAGCATATCATCTAAAAAAACGATATGTGCTAAAATAATTTGCCTTACAGCAGCATTAATTGCAAGAAGAAAAAAATCTGAAAGAAAAATTTGGACAAGGGAATGGTTAAAAAAAAGAAATAAACTAGGATGTTATGAGAATTTGATGAGGGAACTGGCACTTCAGGTAAGATATTTTCTTTCAAATTTTGCTAGAATTAATAAATTATTATAGAAATAATATTTATAGAATTATTATGCAGAATATTTGACCCTTCTTTAAGTCCCCTAAAAGAGGATTATTTCTTTTTCCCCCAACTGTTTGGTTTTAGTGAAATGTTTGAAAAGGTTGCTGTAATATCTTGCTCATAGAAATTTTCTATACATGAAATACAATTATGAAAAATTAAACATATCTTATTTTTTTAATACTAGGATACTGAAGGCTATAGAAGGTGGATTAGGATGGATACAGCATCTTTTGAGTATTTGCTTGAAAAAGTATTACCTTTGATACAAAAAAGAAATACACAAATGAGACACAGTATTCCTCCTGGTGAACGTTTGGCACTCACTCTCAGATATTTAGCTACAGGTAAAGATATAGACTTTTTATAAACATTGCTTTTTTTTTAAAATCTTAATATTGATATTAAAGACTAGTACAAGATTATCATTATCATGATTTAATGAATATGATGGGCAGGACTGTAGAATATAAACACAGTCGCATACAATAAAGTATAAGTAGGATTAATTATTTTAGGTAGTATAAATATGGTCGATACTAACATACACATGTACTTTTACATATTCTAGTGTATTTCGGTTTTAATACTTTGATTTATATAATATATATGTAGAAAGCAGAACTGAACTCTTAACTATGAACTTTAAACTCCATGAAATGTTATTTGTAAACGCATATTATGTCTGGCGCAAGAGGGCGCCGCTAGCACTAACATTATCACGACCCCTCTACTCGTTTTGGGGAGAACATTAAGACTCCCGCTTTGGATTCCGTCGTGGACGGACTACGTTTTTCTTTCAATTCTTTCTAAATAACTTGTAATTTTTTTGTTATTACGATGGTTTCTAGTTAGTTTATGTTGTGGATCTTTTATTCCAACCCCGCGCCCACATATATTATGGCAATCTATTTTAATCAAATTTGTTGCTGATGGATAATTACCCCAGAAGTGACCAAGTTGGTCACACAAAATCTATAATCATGAAATTGACAAATGTATTTGCATTAAAATAAACATTTTATTATGTGGGTGCTTACTGTGCAAAAATTGAAAATATTATATTTGATAGTTAATTAATATAATATAGTAGACTCTCTTTAATTCGCAAGCACCTATAATCCACACATCATAACAGATGTAAACATTGAAATTTGATGTTAAGTTTCAATGCCAATCATTGACAATTCAATAGCTAGCATGTAAAAATATATATTGTGACATTTTTTTAAAAATCATTAATTGTATATTTAAATAAATTCAAATAAAATCATTGTACAATATTTATTATAATATTTCTGTTATTTTAATTTGTCATTAATTGTAAAAAAAACTGTTGATTGGTTTTACTTACAATTTTCAAAACATAAACAATAGAATGACCTATAATCGACACAGCATGGTCCCAAGCTGTGTCGATTACAGAGAGCCTACTGTAATAGATGTTAGATTTGGCATGTTAGCACATTAGAACTGATGTTTTTATTGTTTATGTTTTTCTGTACATTCTGTTTTGAACAAAATTACTATGACAAGTCTTAGATGAAAAAATACACCTATGGATCATTAAAAGAGAATTGCTAAAATTGTTTTCTTTTAAGCATTACCCGTGTCTGATTCTTTACTGACAGTATTTATCTTATTTTTCAGGTGAAACGTGGGCAATCATTAAGTTTTTCACTTGTCGCATTGCTCAAAAACCACCATTTCTGGAATGCTTGCCACTAGTATGCAATGCAATTTCATTGAATGCAGGCTGACCTTCAATAGAATGTGGAACCTGTTCCCATGGCAAAGCAAATGTGCAATTTACATTGAATTTAATTTTAATAAAGGTACCTTGGTTCAAAGGTAAGATTGAAAATTTTTTTGTTCTGTATAACTTGTAAATAATAACTATACTGGTTTCAATTATGAAAACAGCATACGAAAACTTAGTCTCAAAAGAGGGGTTAGAACGACCATTATTATTTTATGTTAGAACATAACTTTGCCAAGTACCAAAATAATTTGATTTCTTTTTTCTGTACCCATATAAATTGGGTTACCCATATGGATCTGATCTTTTGTGGTACAAATGGAAAGATTAGTTTCTAGCAACATTCTTAGCACAAAAAAGTGTGAAATAAAAAAAATTCAGATAAATTACATTCAGATTTTAGTACAGCTCATATTCAAAATATTAGAATAATTACATTACATAAAATATTAACACAATATTAAAAAAATGGACATCTACGAAAAGGTTAACTCTCAGATATATCAATAAATTTTGGAATAGTATCATAAATAAATAAATGGAAAATAATTTCTTATTACTTTTTCTCAGTTATTATAATTTTTTGAATCTGAGCTGTATGCTACTGCTATATATTTTTCAATGCCAAAATACCTATAAATACCAGTTAGATGCAACATACCAGCTATTTGTAAAATTAAATTATGGTCAATGAAATCAATGAAATGAAACATAAAGTAAAAAATTATTTAAAAATTATTATTATTCAAGTCTGCCATGCAATAATTATTGATAACACTTGGATTTCAACTCTTGCCTTTTCTTTTTAAGTTTACATCTTTTAAACCTTTTAATGTACATCTCAGCTAATTAAAAAGGCATCATCGACATTGTCTTATCCTCATTTATAGATGCCATTAATTTCTTGACTTGCCCAACGTGCTGGATATTTGCTTATCCACACTTTCCCCCTTTTATTTAGGGGGAATTAAATGAAGTTTCCATCACTTTCCTTTATTGGTCTGGGGGCTATTCATTACTGCATTTTCATTGACTGCAGTAACCGATTCTTGGGTAAATTCCCCAAATTCACTTTCTGTATCCTGTAAAAAATAGACATTAAAAGGAATATTGAAATGTAATAATAAATTAAAAAATGAGAGCTGTGATCAGGGTTCCAAAATATCGAAAATATCCGATATTTTGATATATATCCATATTTTCAAAATTGTCAATTATTGCTGATGATAAATATTTACCAGATTTATACAACTTAAACACCAATACATATTACACATTATATATAAACTAATATAAAACATTATTCTAATATAAAATAGTACTTAATGTTATATCTATAATTATAACTAAAATATTTTTTCTTTTTTTTAAAGCACTCGTAACAAAATTTTAAGTTAAACCATTTTTCTCTTTCAAAACACAAATTTATAAAACCAAATTTTAAGAATGTTTTATTTCTTTAACAAAACTTTAAACACAAAATGAAATTTATTTATTTTTGTTCAAAAATTTAAACAAAAATGTAAGTGTTATTATTGTTGTTATTCAGTTGCATGTAAACTGAATGTTACTATCATAAGTGATCCATAAGTTCGTAAATTTAGCTTACCATAAATACTAGTGTCAGTACAGTAAATCAATGCAACCACATACTTAAAATCTTAGCATTAAAAATATCTCTTGCAATATTGAACAATAATGATAAAGCAGGGTAGACTATTATAATGGCTTTCAATACAGTTAACTTTGTGTAAATAAGAAGTTATTACTACATGATTAAAAATTCTGATTGATTGTTTCCGAATACAGAAAAAAAAATTGTAACTTGTTTCAGTGCAATATCCTATGCACGAAGATTATTTCTGTTGACAAAACATTGCGAAGTTTGGCGATAAAATGACATTGATATGAATCCATATCAATGATCCGAAAAGTTCCGAAAGATCCACAATTAAATAGAATTATTTTGAAATTATATCAACGTGGCAATACTATAAATATTATTAAAGTTGTTACGGATAAGAAATGTATAAAAGACATGCCAAAATCTTACTTACCCTAGTAAAAGAAGATTGGGTAATGAGGCCATTTCTCACTCATTATCTCCCCTATCTCTTTACAGTCACCGCTTTAACGTCCTTTTCTTCTAATAGTAATGACTGTGGTTCCACAGATTTCACGAATTGTAACTTCGTACGATGAAGATATTTAAAATTTCTTCTTTAGTCCACGGATCCGTGTTGGCGGCCATATTTTATTCCTTGCTCGATCGCGAGTCACGTGAGCCAAAAACCTGCCCTGCTATGGACAATTATGTGCAACACAAGCTTTTCGTGAAACTTTTCCCATGTAGAATGGGAAAAGTTGCAGTTAAAGATTCATAGAAAAACACTCTATCACACAGTATTTTAGTGCAACAGTTGCAGGTAAAACAGGTTTAGTGAAACAGTTGCGCTAAAAGCTTGTGCTAAATCTTTAGTGTGATACGGGCATTAAAGATTTCTTTTACAAAATCGTATGTTAGTTTTATGACCCCAAAGTTTTGTAGGAGCTCGTGAGTCAAAATAATATTTTACCTTGTGATTTTCTTAATGTATCCAACATATTTATGAACAAAATAATGTTTGACTTTGTTTAAAAATAAAAATAAGGGAAATTGTTTTAATAAATAGCAATAGTAATATTTATTAAGGAATTTTATTTAAAACTTTCACCCATAAGTAATTCGAATCGCCTTCTAATGAGAGTTGCCAAAAGGGTTGTGGGCAGCATTAGCTTTTGCATTCATTTATTTACGTAATCGTTTTCCTCATAGAAGTGTTAACAACCATATTCCTTTTACCTTGTTCTTTGACAGAAAATGTTCTGTTAGACACCTGAAAGTTATAGGTTGTCTCGCCTACGTACATGTAGAAAGAAATAAAAGGGATAAGCTAGATCCTAAAACCAAAGAAGGCATCCTGATAGGGTATGCTTTTGAAACTGTAGCGTATCGCATATGGTTTCCGAAAGAACGAAAAGTAATTGAAACCAAGCATGTCAAATTTAATGAGCTTGTTAAAGGGTATCGAAGAAATGAACTTTCCTTGTGCCCAACGTCTCAATATGTCCCTCCAATCGAAGAAGAAACTGACGATTGGCCACAAAGTTCCAGTTCAACCCCAGAAGTAGTTACCGTTGAACGTAAGCATTGTCGTGATATTCCTTGGCGACGTGAAGTGAGACAGAGAAAATCTGGTGAAAGTAAAGGCCGTTTCGATGTGTACTATTATCCTCCCAATTCGAAAAACCGTCTGATTAGTTTGAAAGGTGTTAAAAAGTATTGTGATTCGAATAACATTGAATTCGAAAAAGAAGTGTTCGGCTTTAAGCACCACCCTGAATCAGACCCGAGTCCACAGACTGACGAAGGAACCGACATCTCTGGGAATGAATCGTCGTTTGAGTGCATCATGGAGTCTTCAACTTTTGAAAAAGCTACTAGTGTCCCTGAAGCTGCACACTGGAAGCGGGCGATGAATGAAGAGCTCGACACCTTGAAAGAGCGAGACTTCTACGACATTGTGCCTAGCCCCCCAGGTAAGAGAATTATTGGCTCCAGATGGGTGTATAAAGTGAAAGAAAATGAGCATAAAGAGGTTAAGAAATTCCGGGCTAGACTTGTTACTCAAGAATTTCGACAGATTAAGGGACATGATTATCATGAAGTTTTTTCCACCTGTATTAAATTTTGAAGTCATTTATTTATTTATAAGTTTTTTGGTCATTTCCCTAAAATGGTTCCACAAGCATCTTGATGTTAAATGCGCCTACCTTTATTGCAATCTTGATGAGGAACATTTTATGGAGACTCCGAAAGGCTTCAATTTTCCTAATGGTATAACACAACAAACTCATGTTTTAAAGTTAAAGCGGTCCATTTGCGGTCTACACCAGGCCTGTAGGCAGTGGCATTCTGAATTAGAAACCACTTTGCTAAAGTTAGGTTTTTCCTCTTTTTCAAAAACAAATTGTGTTTACCATTTTAATTGTAATACTATACTTTTAGTGTATGTTGATGATTTAATAGTGTTTTCACGAACCGAATCTGAAATGGCAAAAATTACTAAACTTTTACAAACTAAATTTAAAATTAAAGACTTAGGTAAAATTCGAAAAGTTCTTAGTAGAGTTTGAAGATTCAAAAGGTAACTGGGACGTACACAAAAATCGTACATTGAACGCTTAAAAGAAAATTTTAAACATATACCTTACGTAAAGTGTAAATTACCTATGTCGCCTGGTAAAATTGTTCAAAGTGGAATTAATGAGCAGTCAGTGGAAGGTGAAGTACCTTATCGAAATTTAGTCGGATCACTTTTATTCTTAGCCACACGTTCCAGACCAGATAATACTTTTACAGTTACAATGTTAGCTCAGTATAATTCACATCCCACTTTAACGCATTGGAAATTGTTGTGCCAAGTTTTTAATTACGTTATTTCAACGATTAATTTTTGTATTCCAATGTTAGTAGATGATATGAAGCATTTGACAGCCTTTACAGATGCTTCATGGGCTTCAGATCGTGACGACAGGCGATCTTTTTCTGGCTTTATAATTTTCTTTAAAAAATGTTCCTATCTCATGGAGGACCAGAAAGCAAAGATGTGTAGCGCTTTCGACTGTGGAAAGCGAGTATATTGCCATTTCAGAGTCGATTAAAGAATTACTGTGGTTACACAATATTTACGATGAATGTTCTACACTATTGAAAGTAACTGTTGAGAAACCTATAATGTTTTGTGACTCTAAAAGTGCTATTTACTATTGTAAATCTTTATTGAGAATGTAAGAAACAAACATATAGACATTAGGTTTCATTATGTTAAACAGCTATTAGCTGAAGGACTGTTGAAACTTTTAAAAGTTCCTGGAAATTGGAACATTGCAGATTTGTTAACTAAGCCAGTTACATTTGACAAATTAAGTAGATATTGTGAGCACATTTTCCGATGAAGAGAAAAAGAGGGAATTTGTAGTATTTGTTCTCTCTTCATCGGAAAACGCGATATTTAAAAACGTGCCATGAACGGATGATTTAAAATAAATATGCAGATTTTTGAACTTTGAAGGCAGGACTGGAATTACGAAGCTCTTGCGTCACAGCCAATGGGGTTTTTACAAGTAAATACAAGTATTTAAGATGTACGTATTTTTTCAGCGAAGGGGGGTTTTTAAGCAGTATCTATTCTTCAAGTGAGTTGGGGCTTTTAGCCATTGTGTTAGTAGCTGTTTTCGCAGCAAGTTTGATATTTAGATGCGTTTGTGACGTATTGTCGAGCCATTAAGCTTGCATCCCTTCTTTCTTCCTGTACCTATCCCAATCTTTACCATTCAGTTTAAGTAGGTGTTTTCAAAATTAAAGTAGGTTAATTTTCGCCCGTTCATGATGCGCTTATCTGTATTCTTTTTTTGTTTAATGGTTAAGTTTTGTAAATATTTTTCTTCCAAGCTATTGGATCAAATCGATCCCCTTTGTTACTATGTTTTTATGTAAAATAAGAAAAATAAAGGCGTTTTAGTTAGCCTCATCAAGTCTACTTTCTTTTGAAAGATTTTTTATTTCAGATAATTAGATTGGGGACAAGTTATGCTGTTTAATCCACCCAACATAGATCTGTGTTGAATTGCCGCGATTGATAGTTGGTTTACACACGTGTCCCGTAAGTTTGATGCCGTCTTATTCCTCATTAACTTCTAGTGAATTGCTCTGAAATTCTATTTTCCATAATCTACTAAACTGCGAAGTCTGCTTAGAAAATTTTAAAAACTTATTACCGGATGTAAGAGTAAACTCAGCTCTATCATTTATCATCCCTAAGTTATTTACAATATCAACTATAGCTTGTTTCTGCTCTTTTGGTTTATATGAATTTTAGTCTACTTGGTGTGGCAAAAAATAAGTCCCGAACTTCAATATACACGTACCTTCCAGTAGAGAATAAGGTATAACCTCTCCTATTTTTCCTCCTCCTTCATAACTTATAGACCATGATTCATTTACTCTAGATGATAGCTCAATTCTACTCACTGCTGCAATTGAAGGCAAAGCTTCTCCCCTAAAGCCAAGATGTTTGATGTGTATTAACTCACTATCGCTTAAATTTGAAGTGGCATGTCTCATAAATGCTAGTTCTAGATCGTTCTTTTCTATTCCATTTCCATCATCTGTCACAGTTGTAAGGTTACGCCCGCCACTTTCTATTTTGATCTCTATTTCTGCACTTCCAACATCTATTGCATTTTCTACTAATTCCTTTACTACACTTACCGGTCTCTCTATCTCTCCCGCTGCTATACGGTTTATAGTTTTTGTATCTAAAAGAATTATTGCCATATTTCGAATCTTCAGTCTGTCCAGGATATAGCTTTAATATCAATGAAAATCAAGTATGTTTTACTAAATTCATTTGTTGTTCTTCAAAGGTATAATATAGAATGATTGTTAAAAAGATGTATAAAAGGACGTCCAAGATCTTCAATGCCATTCTAAACTCTCCTCTAACAGTCTTTTTTTTTCTTTAATATACCCAAAAATTTAAAAAACGAGATTTAGTAGACAAAATATGTTGAATATTTCTTCAGAGTTGTGTATAATTATTAATGCTTTTTAACTCATTTTCTCATGGCTCTTTCAAAGTTCCTCGATCCCAAGAATGATGTCGCATTTCGGCGTACCTTTGGTACTGAAAAGAATAAAGATATCCTCATTCACTTCCTCAGTAATATCCTTGGTTTCAATCGTAAAAATGCAATACAGGATATAGATTTAAGTACTATTCAAGACCATGGTATTGCCTCTAAAAAGCAAAGTGTTGTTGATGTATTATGTAGGGATTCCACTGGGGTACAATGGATTATCGAGAGGCAGGTCGCTAAAACAAAATGCTTCGAAAAGCGTGCCCAATACTAAGCAGCTAAAGCGTATTCAAGACAAGCCGATAAAGGTGATCAACACCAAGACCTTAAAGAAATCATCTTCATTGCTATAGCAGATTGTATACTGTTTCCGGATAAGTCTGAGTATAAATCAAAGCATACTATTTGGGATGAAGGTACTAATGAGCATGATCTAAAAGATTTTACTTTATATTTATTGAATTGCCAAAGTTTCCAAAATCTAAGTAAGACTCAATTAAAAAATATAGTTGAGAAATGGATCTACTTTTTCAAATATGCAGAAGTATACAGAGAAAGAGAATTAAAAATAATAATAAGTTATTTTATAATTAAAAAAGCACACGAAGAGCTAAATAGATTCAACTTGTCAGAAAAAGAATATTCGGGATGAACAGGCTGTCCTCGCTCAAAAACTCGATGATGCTAAACAAGAAGGTAGAGAAAAAATCATCCAAATCGGACATAAAAAAGGCAGAGGAGAGGGTGAAAAACAGGCTTAAATAGCAGTGGCTAAAAATTGACTTAAAGCTATTGATATTATCACTGAAATTCCTGACCTATCTCCGAATAAGACTGAAAAGTTAAGAAACTAACTAGCCTTAAATCTTCGGCCTATGTCAAATGGCCCTGAATAGAAGTATTAGTTAAATAACTTTGAGGCCCTGAGTTTATTTGCTCATCACTAAACCCCTAACGTGCTGTTCCCGTTGTGCAACATCTGTTACATTGTTTGACCTAGCACAGATTCAAGGTGGATAGAACGCTCTTTTTTTTTGTAAGTACTTTTGCTTTCCATTATGATGACGAGGGCGATCTCCATGGGGATGGCGGCGTTTGTGTTCTACCGGTCTTTGCTGTCTCCTTAAAAAGTCTGCTATTTATGGGTAACTAAGATTATTTGCTTTTCCTAGAGGTGTTTGATCAAGATTATTTTTAACATTAATGTTATAATTTTTATTAACCAAAAATTTAACTAAATCTACTGACTGACCACCTTGAATATCGTAGAGCAGAGGAGGACTGTTATTTATATCTTTAGCCTCAATGCTATCACCTCTATCAAAAAGAAGTTTAGCCACGTTTAATCTACTATGCCAAGCAGCACAGTGCAAAGACGAAGAGTTGTCACCATTTACTGCCTCAATATTAGCACCCATATTGAGAATATTTCTAAACTTAATATCTCCATTCGATGCAGCAGTGAGTAAAAGACCATCGTAATAATTTTGCTTCACCCTTAAAAAGTCCTCTGTCCGTTTTCGACTGAATCTCTTTGCTATATCTAAAATCGTTAGACCCATATTATCTTTATAGTTAATATCAGTACCCCTATTCACGAGCTGAATGACTAAATTTTCTCTACCATAGCTGACAGCCCATTTTGCAGCTGTCCAATTATAAACACCCTTAGCATTTATGTTAGCACCTCTATCAAGAAGGTCAATATCACCGCTTCTATTCGAAAGAACAGCTTTGATTAAAGGTGCAGTATTACTTTGTTCACCCTCAATATCAACGGCCATGTCAAGAAAATGTCTAATCATATCAAGACTCTCCCGTCCTACAGCTTTAAATAAAAGGCGATTGTACTCTCTTTGATTTTCATCACTAATGCTAGTACCATTATTAGGAACAAGTTTTATTTGATTCAGATCCTCAAAGGTGTAATATAGTGTTAAATTACCTTTAATTATCTCTGGTCGAAAACCGTCAGCGGCGGAATCGCAGGCGCCGATTCGTTTACCAGGACCATCTCCCGTTGTTCGGAGATCATGTGATCAAAACCTGAACGGTTAATTACGCCGTAGTCAGTCGGACTGTTGTGTTCCGGGGTGTGACCACGGATGAGCTACATGCGCATTCGTATTAATCCATTTATTCCCATTTGTCAAGTTTTTTCTTGATTTGATGTAAACCTTGAAATCAGGTGTAATTCGATTCTAATTAAATGTGGTGTTCAGGATCATGGGCCTATTTCTTAGTGTTCATGTGTCTAATTAATCTCGTGTCCAGCCAAGGGAGATGGGTAAGTTACCCAATCGTTTCTATTCTTTAAGTACATATTGTATATAGTCATTCGTTTAAACCCATTCTTTATTCGCAAAGGGGAAGCTTAATCTCCCTATGATTGGTCCGTCGAGGCAGGAGTGCACCTATCGTGTAATGAGTCTAATTAGTAATTTTAGTAATTAATTAATTAGTCAATTATTTTAAGTCATTTATTCGTTTGTGCATTTTAAGCATTCTTTTGTTTAGAAACGTATTCAAAATCTCATATATTCAATTCTATTTAATGTAGTATTTGATATAGTAGTGGTATGTTTGTTATTGTTTTGTTACTGTTGATCATTCTGACATTATTAGGCTGTATGCAAAATTCACGCTATTTTTAGAATTTTCGGTTGTTTATTATAGAATTTAAGTATGTCCCCTAAACTGTCAAAGAATTTAACTCATTTTGAACAGGTCTGTCGTGAAATTGATCATGTAAAAAAGAAAATTGAGGATTGTGAGTCTTGCGAGCACGCACGAGTTACGGTTTTAAAATCGAAAGTGAAAGGGTTAGAACAGAAGTTAGAAAACTCATTCCAGAATTTATCGTTGAATGATAATGAAGATAGTTTCGATATATTTATGAGTTATCAGGATATCCTTACAGATTTATCGGTGGATTTAGAGAGTAAAACTGAAAAGATTGTAGAGGAAGTGGACAATTCGGAGTCAAAAAAGGTGCATTCGGAATCGAAATGAAATGCGGTCCGCCTGCCAATCATAGAAATTCCCTTGTTCTTTGGGGAAAATTGGATTAGTTTTAAGGAATTATTTAGTTCTACCATTCTGAAAAATGAAAGTCTTTCTAACGTTGAAAAATTGTAATATTTGCAAAGTTCGGTTCGCGGGAATGCTGCGAAACTAATTCGAGGATTCTCTTTACAGAGTGAAAATTTAGAACACTGCTGGAATATTCTGAAGAATCGTTATGAAAATAAACGCTTACTAGCGGTTTCGCAAATAAATAAATTTTTTTTGCATAAGGTTAATAAAGTAGATATCCCTAAAGGCCTTTTAGAGTTGATTGGCGTTTGTAACGAAGCTATTCGCAACTTAGACACGTTGGGTCTAGAATTAAATTCTTTGACTGATTTGATATTTATTAATTTCATGCTTGCTAAATGTGATTCATCAGTCAAACAAAATTGGGAACGTAGCCTAGAAAGTGATTCGATCCCGGATTTGAAAACTTTTCGATCTTTCATTGAAAGAGAAGCTAGGGCAATGCAAGACTTAAAATCGGAAACAAAACATGCGTTTGTTAAAAAACCAAATCAACCGACGTTCGGAGAAAGAAAATGATAGTTAACAATTCAATCAGTATAAAGGAAGTAAAATGCATTTTATGTTCTCAAAATCATCAGTTATTCAAATGTTGTAATTTTAATCGTATGAATGTTAATGAGAGGTGGAATTACGTCATGGAAAACAAGCTATGCCCCAACTGCTTATGTTCGAATCATCCTGTAGACAAATGTAGAATTATCATTTTTTGTAAAAACTGCGCTAAGAAGCATCACACTTTATTACATAAGTATACGGAGGATAATGCAAATATTTCGAGGGAGATTCATCAGGAATCAGTTTCAAATAATTCGCAATGTCAGTCACCTGTTCACAATGATGTTTTATTATCGACAGCCCTTATTAAAGTAAAATCCCCGAAAGGTCAGGTAATTAGGTGTAGAGCGCTGATCAATAATGCTTCACAGAATTCGTTAATTTCTAAACAGTGCGCCGAGCGGTTGAATTTAGCCTTGATTGGCTCGAAACATCAGTTGATAAGAATCAATGGAATGTCCGCAGAGACTTCTTTGCATGTCGCGGAATTTAAAATTTCTCCTCATTTTTCGAATGATTTTAGTACTGTTAGGGCTTTAGTAGTTAATCGGGTGACCACTCCTCTCCCTAATTTTAGGCTGGATAGGGAAAGTTGGCCACACACAGAAAATCTGCTTCTGGCTGATCCTGAATTCCATAAAGAACGCCCAGTTGACCTTTTAGTAGGGGCAGATATCTTTGCAAGCATAATACAGGGTCCGGCCATTCAGGGTGAACGTGGGGAACCAGCTGCCATTCCCACGACACTGGGCCACATTTTAAGCGGTCCTATTGACACAACTTCCAAAAATCCAGAAAACTATTCTCTATGCAATCTTAGTTTAAATGAACAACTTGAAAGATTCTGGGCTCTGGAATCAGTGCCTCAACATCATTGTATACCGGACATGGAGGATCCGGCAGAAATAATCTATAGAGAGACTGTTAAAAGAAATGAAGACGGGCGGTACGTTGTCAAACTGCCAGTCAAACCAGACAGTGAATTAGGAAATAATGCAAACCATGCATCTAAATTATTTCTAATACTAGAACAAAAGCTGAATAAAAATAAACAATTGAAAGAATCATATTCAGAATTTATGGATGAATATCAGCAACTGGCCCATATGCAAGTTTTAACTGAAGAGGAAAAACGTTTTGAACCAAATTTTTATCTTCCACATCACGCGGTAATAAATGACAACAGTAGTACGACCAAAGTCAGAGTCGCCTTCAATGCGTCAGCCAAATCAACGAATAACAAATCTTTAAATTCTATACTATTTACCGGCCCTAAATTGCAAACAAGTATCTTCTCCAACCTAATACAATTTCGGTCGTACCAGATTGCCTTGTCGGCCGATCTAGAGAAAATGTATAGGCAAATTCTCGCAATCGAGGAAGATACCCACCTCCAACGTATATTTTGGAGAAATAATGTGGCTGACCCATTTAAAAAATTCAAGCTCAATACGGTGACGCATGGCACGTCATGTGGCCCTTTTCTGGCCTTGCGCACCCTCCAACAATTATGCCATGATGAAAAAGACAATTTCCTGCATGCAGCTAACATCGCGAAAACCCACTTTTATGTTGACGATTTCTTAGGGGGTGCCGACAGTATCGAAGATGCTAAAACTCTCATCTAAGACTTACGAAATCTATTTTTTGCAGGGGGATTTAACCTTCGTAAATGGTGTTCTAATAATAATGAAGCAATTGATTTTCTCCCAGAGTCTCAAAAGTGTAGTCCCATAACACATAACTTTCAACCTGATTCTGCTCAAAGAATATTAGGGCTGGAGTGGAATCTGAATACAGATGTCCTTCAAGTGAGAGTGTCAAAGGACACCAGGGTCGCAACCAAACGGCAATTATTATCCACAATTGCTCTGATATTTGACCCATTGGGTCTCCTCGCCCCTTCCACCATTATCCTCAAAATTTTTATGCAAGAGGTGTGGAAACTGAATCTGAAATGGGATGAAAAGCTTCCTTCAGACATTTTAGACACCTGGAGCAAATTCGATTCCCAAATTATGCATTTTCAAGAAATGCAGATATCTAGGTGCTTATACATAGATCAATCGTCATTGGTGGAGCTCCACGGTTTTTGCGACGCTTCCCCCAAGGCATATGCCGCAGTATGCTACTTACGAGTATTTTCTCCAGATATTAAAGTCTCTATTGTAGCAGCAAAGACAAGAGTTGCACCCCTGCAATCAGTTACGCTGCCAAGACTCGAACTATCCGCAGCACTTCTGTTAGCGGAACTTGTGACCATAGTGCAATCAGCTGTGCGAGGGAAAATAGACACTACAGTTTTGTGGACAGACTCCACTATCACCTTAAGTTGGATCAAAAATCCTCCCACTAATGGAAACCCATTTGTCCAACATCGGGTTCAGAAAATCCTCAACCTAACTAAAAAGGAGCAATGGTTTCACACACCCGGAGTGGCGAACCCGGCTGATTTGGCCACCCGTGGTATTTTTCCGAAACAGCTCAAATCAAATCAGATGTGGTGGCAAGGACCTGCGTGGTTAACTGAAAACCGAGATTCTCCTTGTTCTTCCTTTGCCACCATCCTTCAAAATCCTTCGGCACATTCCCCCGAGGAAGAACAACCTTATAATCCTAAGATCGAGATTAAGAGTGACATCCTGAGCAATTTTCGTCGTACACCAAGTTACTAAGAGTAGTGGCTTGGATTTTTAGGTTTGTGAACAATACACGTACCTCTAAGACTCGTGAGCCATTGAAAGCCATCGAACTACGGGCTTCTATTGAAACGATTGTAAAGCTCATACAAAAGACAGAATTTGCAGAAGAAATTGAGGCCTTAAGAAACATAAGTCCGTAAACAAAAAAAGCAAAATTCTTTCTCTCCAACCATTCCTTGATCAAAAGGACATTCTGAGGGTTGGAGTCTGAGGGTTGGCTAAGTCAATATCCCTCTTTAGCCTTCCACAAAAAATATCCTATGCTGCTCCCTAAGAAACATCCAGTGACTGAAGCCGTCATTCGACATTTCCACGAATCCAGTTTGCATGCAGGTCCGAAACTTGTTCTGTCCCTCATTCGGCAGCAGTTCTGGATTCCTGACGGCCGGTCTGCAGTTAAAAAGGAACTTAGAACATGTGTTCGATGTTTCAAATTGGTCGCCAAGCCTATTCATCAAGTCATGGGAAACTTACCAAGTTCCCGAAATACCCCGTGTCGACCATTCGAAAAGGTAGAGGTGGATTTTGCTGGACCAATCGCGACAAAATGCCAGCATAAAAGAAAATCTACACAGTTCAAGTCCTACATGTGTTTATTCATATGTATGTGTAGTAAGGCAGTTCATCTCGAATTAGTATCCGATCTCTCAACCAATGCCTTTCTCCTTACTCTCCGACGATTTATTGCACGGAGAGGTATTCCAACTGATATATGGTCAGATAATGGCAAAAATTTTGTAGGTGCTGCTGCATACCTCAAATCTCTGGTGAGAATCACCCAAGATGCTGAAATGCAGGACTTCTGTTCTTCACGCCAGATTAGTTGGCATTTCAACCCCCCCCCCTTATGCCCCGAACTTTGGTGGGCTTTGGGAGGCCTCCATAAAATTGATGAAACGGCATCTATCCAAATCTTTAAACGGAGTCATTCTGAACTTTGATTTTGGCCATTCTGAAATGGCCACTGTACTTTGCCAAATCGAGGCGTGTATTAATTCGTGCCCTTTATGGGCTCTCAACAGATCCAAACGATCTGTCGGGTCTTACTCCGGGGCATTTTCTTATCGGTGTTCCTTTGCTGGAATTACCCGAACCTGCAAATAATAACTGTTGTCTTAGCTCTCATTCTAGATGGCATCTGTTGCAGACATTGAAAGCCATTTTCTGGCGGCAGTGGAGCCGGTCCTATCTCCAAAATTTACTCAGTCGTAAGAAGTGGACGACTGGCACACAGCTGCTTGAGCCAGGACAGCTGGTACTCCTGGACCAGGCTGACAGCCCAGCCAGCCACTGGAAGTTAGCCAGAATATTTAGAAGTGCATCCTGGCGAAGATGGTGTTGTCAGAGTCGCCACCCTACAGACATCTCATGGCAAAATTCGAAGGTCGGTCAGTCGCCTTGCGGTCCTACCTGGACCATTGGTCCCGGTGGAAGATGGTCGAAAACCGTCAGCGGCGGAATCGCAGGCGCCGATTCATCTACCAGGACCATCTCTCGTTGTTCGGAGATCATGTGATCAAAACCCGAACGGTTAATTGCGTCGTAGTCAGTCGGACTGTTGTGTTCCGGAGTGTGACCACGGATAAGCTACATGCGCATTCGTATTAATTCATTTATTCCCATTTGTCAAGTTTTTTTCTTGATTTGATGTAAACCTTGAAATCATGTGTAATTCGATTCTAATTAAATGTGGTGTTCAGGATCATGGGCCTATTTCTTAGTGTTCATGTGTCTAATTAATCTCGTGTCCAGCCAAGGGAGATGGGTAAGTTACCCAATCGTTTCTATTCTTTAAGTACATATTGTATATAGTCATTTGTTTAAACCCATTCTTTATTCGCAAAGGGGAAGCTTAATCTCCCCAACCTCTACTTGAGATACCGTAATTCCTAAGTTATCAATACTCTTTGCAATATCCTCCGCAACTACATAAGCTGTTAGGTTTTCTGGAACTGTAATATCTGCAAGTATCATTGCTTTTGATTTTTTGTTATGCTGTTTCTATAATTTTATTATCAATATTAGATCCTCTGTGACTTAGCTATTGGTATGCAATATTTTTTACTATATCAGACTAGGATTTATCTCGTATTATAATTTTTACTGCTGTTCTGATTTGAGTTACTAGTTTTTCGAAACTACCTACCTAAAAACTAACCTTGACTTCTTCATTTCACGTCCCAAAGCTCAATCTGTAGCCATTTTGATGTTAATTTATTCTTAATTGTGAGGAATCAAAATTTTTCACAAATATTGCATCCAAATTTTCTTTTGATTTAAGATTACCAAAACTTATATTAGCACCACTACCATTGTTTTGATCAATGATAAATGTTGTCTGCATTGTACTTCTAAAGTGTACATCTTTTCCGTTAACCTTTCTTGTTTCATAATTTTTGTCTTGACAGTTAGCATCACAATTTTGTATGTAATTATTTCCTCGACCTTTTCCTCCATCAACAAACCTTGTTTTGCAACAGCAGTAATATTTTGGTTAGCTGTAGAATAAGAGATGTAGTTTAAAATATATATATATATATATATATATATATATATATATATATATATTATGTATGTATGTCAGATCCGGGAGTAGAAACACATTTCGGTGTCCAGGGGTAATTTAAGAAACTAAAGGTTCGATTACCGACAATAATTTATTTAAAGTTGGATATGCCGGCACATCACATGAAACCACAATATGACAGAAAATATAAACACTGATATAGTTCTAGCAATCATAACCACAGGATGCAGCTCGCTATGTCTGCACACACCAGCTTCCACTCACCGACTGTCCAAAAGCGTGGACGCTCACTCTGGTGCTGCGTACAGCGCCCTCTGGTGGATTTTTCATTCTACAGCGCTCGGCCATCAGAGCTGCAGAGTCCTCGCTGCACGGAAACAAATCTGAAAAAAAAACAGAGAGAGAGAGTATTTACAAAGAAGTGTGTGGATAGGTTAGTCCACGGTTTTAACAGATCAGCCGAAGTGTTGGTCAGGTTTGGACCTTCATGTTCTCCAAGTTTCTTAACTTCGTATCTGTCCTTGGGCTTTTCACGGATCACTTCGTAGGGTCCGAGAAATTTTGGCCTTAACTTCATTCCACTACTGAATTGAGTACGTTGGATAGCCACAAGATCTCCTTCTTTATAGACATGGGATTTTTTCCTTTTCTTGTCAAATCCTCTTCAGTATTCTTCTTGTATCTTTAAAATATTCTTCTTCGCCTCCTTGCGAATCTCTTTAAGGTTATTCATCATAAAGTTGATTCTTTCTTCTAAGATTTCTAGAATTCTGGATTCCTCTCTGCTTCTCATCTTGACTCCTGTTAACAATTCGAATGGTATCTTTCTGGTACTTCTCGATACTGTTGAATTGATCGTTCTTTGCAATATGTCTACATGTTTGTACCACTTGGTTGGATCGTCTAATGATAATTTGGAGAGAACTGGGATCAACGTTGCATGTAATCTCTCTACCTGTTCGTTTCCTCGTGGAACTCTCGTTGTAACTTTGATGTGTTCAATATTTTCGTACTCAAAATAGTCTTGAAATTCCTTGGAAATGTTCCACCACGATCAGAGATAATACGGTGAGGATTTCCAAATATCGCTTGCCGTTGTTTTAACTTCGCTATGGCATCTTGGGCGAATACAGTCTTTACGGGATATAACCACGCAAACTTTGTGAAAGCATCTATCACGCTAAAGATATGATTGTAATTTTTGTTTGTGGTCGGAAGGGGACCAATAAAATCAACATGGTAAGTAGACAAAGGCACGTCTTCTTTAGGAATCGGATTTAACCAGCCTTCTGCTTTTCCTGCTTTCTTATTTACTAAGATACATTTAACAGTTATTTATGACGTTTTGAACACATTTTTTAAGTTTGGGAACATAAAAATCGCGTTTAACTACATCCTCAATTTTTGTTATGCCAAAATGTCCTAACTGATGAGCGTTTCTAACAACCTCTGCCTGCATCATTTGCGGTACTACCAAGACTTCTGAATCGTTTACAATTTTATATAGCACATTGTTCTTCAAAATAAAATCTATTGTCTTACCATCTTCCAATAATTTTTAATGGTTTCTATATACTCATCATCTTCTTGGGACTTAATTATTTTATGTGTTATACCTTCGCATGTGACACTCATAACTGGGTGTCTGCTAAGTACATCGACATGCCTCATACGTTCACCAGGGCGGTGTTTGATTTCGTAATCGTATTGTTGTAGGAAAAGAGACCATCGAGCCACTTTAGGTGCTGTTTCTTTTTTATTTATGGTTTCCACAAAAGCTGAACAATCAGTATAAATTTTGAATTTTGTACCTAACAAGTAGTGTCTGAATTTTTTAAGAGCTTCTACAACGGCTAGTACTTCTAACTCATAACTACACAGCTTCTCCACTTGTAATGAGGTTTTGCGACTCATATAATGAATCGGTTGATAATTATCATCATCTTCCTTTTGTAGCAAAATTGCCCCAAATCCTAACTTAGAGCATCCGTATGGAGTTGCTTCTCCCCTGTTTAAATAGGTGTAAAATAGGTTCGTCACATAAAAGTTCCTTGAATTTCCGAAAGACTTGTTTTTGATCATTATTAAACTTAAAAGGTGTTGAGGCACGCAGCAAGTCACTTAAAGGCCTCGCTATCGAAGCATAGTGTGGGATAAATTTTCTAAAAAATCTTTGAACTTCTTTAGAAAACTTTGAACTTTTTTAATATTCTTAGGTTCAGGAAAATTTTGGACGGCTATAATTTTTTCTTTAGAAGGTCGAATTGTACCCTGTTCAATAATATATCCTAAGAATTCAATCTTTATCATAAACTTGCATTTCTTTAAATTAACCTCAAGACCTTATTTAGCTGCTGTACCTTCAATTTCATCCTCAGACGGAATAATAATATCATCTAAGTATATAATGAAAGAACCAACTGTAGCGTGGAATTTAATGCTACAGTTAATGTGTGCTAATTTTACCCCAATTTAATCTAGAATTTATTTAATATCAGGAAATACTTTAATTCTGTCACTTTGTCAAGCAATATTTTACGCTAACAGGTGTGTTTCTTAAGCTCTTGCTTTGAATTCAGGGTGGTCTTTCTTAACGACATCTTTGCTCATTCATGCACATCTGTGCGTAAATAAAATCAACTCGATATTGTTGAAGAAATCACTACGGTTTTATTTTTCCCAATTTACGGTTCTCTTGTTGCAAGAATTTCTTTAAACTACGGTTTCCTGTTTACGGGCTAACAAACAGCGTACAATCTATCTAAACCCCTTTCGAAAGCAGTTTCTCATTTTCACGGCGCTCAAGGTGACGTTTCCATAATACACGCCATTTCTCTTGCCCCCAAAAGCAATACCGTCAATTGATTCTGTGCAGCTTTTGAGAAAACCGCTTTGGCGATAAATCGCCAAATTTTGGTGAATTTCAAAAGTCGCCAGGTTTCACCTGCTCAGCCAATCACCGCTTTTTAAACTTGCCGCACCTTTACGT
Organism: Dolomedes plantarius; assembly: GCA_907164885.2. Classification (NCBI taxonomy): domain Eukaryota; kingdom Metazoa; phylum Arthropoda; class Arachnida; order Araneae; family Dolomedidae; genus Dolomedes; species Dolomedes plantarius. The sequence goes on along the minus strand of OU015501.1, from coordinate 4,867,650 downwards.
CATAAGCAGATGGTTGCAACTTTTCGCCCGTTATCGCCATTTTTACTTAATGCGCGTTCTGCCTTCACACTACGTACGCTACGACGCTTGGCATATTGGCACACAACTTTCGTGTAACCCCCGCTCCATACACTCCTGTCTGAGAAGAACTTGAATACGCATATACGCACTTACTTACACTCTTAGACATACTTTGAAAGATCACGATTTTTTTGCTGTATATATAGGTCGTGCTTTTTAGAAGCCCCTCCAGAATGCGGCTCCTTCTTGCCTAATTCCGTGAGCAGGCTATACCAGTTTTTTATGTATAATTTAGAAGCATCATGGTCTTTTTATATATTTTGCTAATAACGATGAAAATTTCCGAAGTGATCCTGAATAAATATCTGTTCAATCTAATAATTGGCTCGATCTCTTTCTTCTTCGTTTAAATATGGTTCCCGAATTACAGAAGACGATAGCTCCGCCTGTGGTTATTGTTGTCACCTCTAGAAAAAAATCACTACACAACGACGTTACCGGCTAACTTATCTACTGAAGCAATTTAGGCATCCAGATACTATAGAACATTTTATAGAAACGCGGTTATCATCATCGAAGAGAATTTTTTGCTTGTTCCTAGCTCCACGAACTTTCTTGACTGGGTTCATCGGTGTTTTCTACAACATCTACTTTCGGCCATATTCTTCCCGTACGAACAGTTCGTCACCGAGATAGACATAGTGCCGTTCCGTTTCCTCTTCCACCGAAATAGTGCTTTTGAACAATTTACCTTGGTGATATAGTACCGCTCCTTCATTCTCTCTGCAGACATGGTACTGTTCCTATATTCACTTTATAGACATTGGCCTTCTTCTTCATCATACCATCCCTTAACAAATCTCTAAAAATATGATTTATGTATCTCTGGATAACAGCGGGACTGTTAGCTAACTCAAAAGGGACTTTAAAAAATTCGTATCGTCCGCTTTCTGTAACAAACGACGTGTATTTTGGCTATTTTCATCGATGTCAACGTGAAAAAAATGCTTTTTTAAGATCAAGAGTAGTAAAACCTTACCCTTCTCTAATTGATCTATAACTTCTTCCAAATTTGGCAGGGGGTATTTATCTTTAATAATTTTTTTGTTTAATTGACGGTAGTCAACACATAGGCGCATTGTCCCATCTTTCTTTCTACAAATTACAACTGGTGATGAATAATTTGATACGCTTTCTTTTATAATACCTTGTTTCAACCACTCGTTGATTTGGCTTTGAACTTCTTTTTTCTATCAGCGGTAGACGTCTATTACGAATCGAAATTGGTTCCTCGTCCGTGAAAATTATTTTCATTTTTAAATTTGTTGTCTCTGTTTTAATCGGGTTGTAATCGTTTATTAACTTATTTAATTCCTCTTTTATCTCCGCGTTCGAAATATGGCTCAAATCGTAAAAACAGTCCTCAGTCAGCGGTAAATTAACTAAAAAAGATTCAAATCCTTTTTAGCTTTCGTTTCCTAAACATCTCTTGTTATCGCTTAATCCCGTTTATATTTCTTGATTACTCATTCCAGGGAAAAGATCTCGCTCAGAAGTATGAATCACTGAGTCATCACTTTGTTCGACAGACACCGGATGTTTATAGATTGTTGCTTTTAATGCAAGTAAAACTTTAGGAGGAATAATAAATGGTACGTGTAATTTATTTGTGACAGCGCAATTTACATTCGAAGGTCGCTTTGAATGCTCCAGCCACACAGAAGTAGTCGCGGTGTCAGCAATTATTTTTTCTCCAAAGGCTGAAATTAGTTCAATTTCTCAGTCACACTTGATTGAGACGTTTGGGATGTATTTCGGATTTAAAACACAAATTTCTCTTCCTGAATCAATTAATGTTTTAATTGCATTTCCATATACGTTAATATTCACACGTTCAAAAGACTGTGAAGAGGGGATTTTAACTTTAGCTTCCAATTTATTTTCAGTTTTTTCACTTTGTTTTGAGGGAATAGATTGTCTTTCGGTTTGGTTTTTGATTCGATTAGTGCAATATTTTGAAAGATGGTTAAAACTTCCACACGTGTAGCATTCTTTGGACGGATATCTATATTTAAATGAGTTGTTTCTCATAGGGGGTGGAGTGTATTTAGCCTCTTTGGGAAATTTCTGAAATTAGTGTTTTCCTGCGTCTGAAAATTTACTTCACCAAAAGATCTACCTCTATTTACAAAGTATATGTCAATTTCTTTCGCTAGGTCATTTGGTTTCATAAACGTCTCCCCTAATTTTATATTGATGTATGATGAAACTTCTTTATCCAAAGTTTGAAAAAGCTTATCGGATACGATTAACTGACACAACGCTTCAAAATCATTAACTTTACGCAAACTACAATAATATTGAAAATAAGCCGACAATCTTGACGCGAATTGCGTATGTGTTTCATTGATTTCTCTTCTAGTCTTCCGAAAATTATTTAGGCATTCTTGCGCGGTAGGTTGGAATTCTTTGCATATTAAAGACTTAACGGTATTGTAACATTTAATATCATCTTCACTTATATAAAACAATATGTTTTTCGCTTTATCACCGAGAAGATTGATCAAAATTTTGCTTTATACTCTTCTGGTACGTTTTTAGTTTTAAAGGCCCTTTCTAAAGTTCTAAAAAACAAATTGAAATTTTCCAGTTCTTCTGGAATAGCAATAGTTAAAGTACGTATGCTGTGAATCAATTTTTCTAGGTTACATGAACTAGACACTGTGTCACTACTCGAACCAGCGAATTCATTTCGATCTGCCCTTTGACTCCTAACTTTCTCTAATTCAACCTGTTTTTCTAATTGGGCAAGTTTAATTTTCACTAATTCAATTTTTTTGGTTTTCTAGAGCTAACTGCTCTTCCCTCGCTCTACTTTCGTTTTCGATTTTCGATTGTCTGTCCTCAATTATGGATGTTAGTAATTCTGTAACATGTTCAGGGTCATCTTTAAATGCTTTACATCCTTCAATTCTATCATTTAACTGTACCACTGTCAACTCAGCAGGTGGTGTTTCCTCAATTTGACTTAATAAATTGATTAAATCTTCTTTCTTTGAATATTTATACATTTTTATCAATCATTTATATTCGCTAGCAGGTAAATATAAATCGAAGTTATCCTACCTGTTTTCACTTGAGCCGGAGCTAGTCCTAGTTTAAAATAGAAATAAATAAAATAATATCCACGAAGGCATAAAGTTCATCGCGGCCAGACCCCCACTGTCAGATCCGGGAGTAGAAACAAATTTCGGTGTCCAGGGGTAATTTAAGAAACTAAAAGTTCGATTACCGACAATAATTTATTTAAAGTTGGATATGTCAGCACATCACATGAAACCACACTATGACAGAAAATATAAACTCTGATATAGTTCTAGCAATCATAACCACGGTATGCAGCCCGCTATGTCTGCACACACCAGCTTCCACTCGCCGACTGTCCAAATAGCCCAGTCAATAAGGGTTTCGTGTCGCAAATAATTAGGGGAAAGCTGATTTTTTTTCAAGATGTTAGTATACAAAGTATACACTAAAAAAACACTAAGTCCCGACCCCCCCCCTCTTGCTTCCCCCCCCCTTCCGAAACATTGCAAGAACAGTACTGTGGTTGCATGCTTACAGTTCGAAAACTAATGATGTTGCCGGGGTGTTCTTTTACTCCTAACAATATTATAAACAAATTATGTTATATACACTTTTTATGTAGATAGCTCAGTTTCACCGTAATACTTAATCATATACAGAAAACTGTCATTACAAAAAACAAAAAGTAACTTTAACAAATTATAGCTTTTTATCATTACGTCTTGGGAAGAAATGTTTTGAACAAAACTTATAGATAATATGATTGACTTTAAAATGATGAGTCTAATAACGCTTACCGTTAAAACGATGGCTTCATAGAGAGCGGTGAAACAGTAGTGGACACCGCGCTGCCGGTCCTAGCAGGGCCGTTAACGCTCACCGCTGAGGTGCACCGCTGCATATACTGATATTCATGATCTTGAATAGTCATTCAGTTGAAATGGAGCAACAATGTAATATCGTTCACTTTAAGTTTTTACTACCGAAGTGCAATTTTTTGCTATAAAAGTTTATAGTTCACTTGTATCACTGATAGTCTACAAAATAATGTCAATGCTTGGCTAACTAATTAAGTCCTTTCAGTAAATAAATCAGGAATAGTATATTTTAACTGATTATTTCCTGCGCATCTGATACTATTAATGTTTAATATTACTTTTGGTTATTTTTTAGTCTTTTATAAGGGGTCATCTTCTAACATTTCGTTGGTTTGGTCCGAAATATTGTTACAATGCATTCCACTACAGTGTCCACACATAGATGTGCAACCGAACCCCGCTTTACGACAGATACAGTTTGTAACACACAGTTTTACAATTGCAAGATATTAGTAGGAGAAGTTCACTTGGAGCAGGGGTAATCGTCATGGGCTTAGGAATCAGTCTGTTATTTGAAGTATATTGCCAACCCCACTCTTTTGGGGGAAGTTTAAAACCTAACCCAGTTTGAATCTGGTGGTAATCCCTAAAAAGATATTGATGAGTGGCATCTGAAGTTGGTGGAAGTTTTGCTAAATCAAAATTTGACTTTAGAGACATTTTTGCGATTACTTGCTTATACTTAAAATATCTGGCTTCATTTAGGGTTTTGAACTGTGATAAGTTGTACATACTTATAATAAACTGTTCTCCACTTTCTACAAGGATTTCTTTTGTGATGTCTTGTTTTGTGAAAAACTAAGCCTGAGCTTTAGCTTCAGTTGAATTACGTATCAAGTCGGCTGCTTTTAACTTTCCTAGTCCATAGAAAGCCGATGTCGTATCGCAACCAGTCATTGCATGACCAAAAAGCAGTGCAGTTTGCTGCTCGACATGTTTATTTATAAGAAAATCGACAGAGTATACTTTGGACACTGAAGACGAAGGCTTTAAGTAGAAAAGTTTGGCGTCATGCTGGGGAGCTAAGGCTACAAGTAAAACCAAGAGATCTGCATTAGTTCCCACAACAACAGTAGTATTATTACTTTGCACATACTTAATTGCCTGGTCAACAATGACAGTGTAGGCGTCATCTTCCGCAGAAACCACGTTAATAGCTTCAGCAACAAACCTTGTTGTAACTGCTTCTATTAATCTCTTCTTGTTTTGAGGGTTTGCTAGAAGGTCTGTTTGTTGTGTTGTGCAAACTGTATTTTCAGAAAAAAAATGTGAGAAAATTTCTTTGATGCTCTTCTTTCTTGTTTTTGTAGTTTTGTGGTTGGAACGTTGGGATACCCGTCGAAAACCACTGTCACTTTATTTCCATAATTACCAAGTATATATTTTAAATATGATTCTACTATTTCCTTAAACGTGCTTTTTATTCTCCAAACCACTGCATGTAACAAATAGCCCCCCCCCCCCCATCTATCACAAAAACAGCTTCATTTGACTCAAAGGTTTTTTGGACAATCCCACCTTCAAATAGTTTTATGAACGATGCTTTTGTACCTTTTCGTAGTAATGTATCGTCAATAATGAGGTGGGTGCGATGCTAATTCGAACTCGAAATAAGATTTCAATTTAACAGGACTGTCACAGATGCATATAATTCTATTAAATATTTGCTGGGAGTTTATTGAAACTTCTTTACACCTCACTTTTATGGACTTATGGTTAAACTCGCCTGCGTTGTAACCATTTCCTTCCTATGTAGCTTCATTTCATTGAAAGATTTTCCCACCATTTTTTCCATTGCTTTCAAGCCGACTTCATATGCTTCATTGAAATTAACTGAAGAGTCGCATACCAACCCCGTCGAAAGAGAATTCAATTCACTAGTGCTGCAAGCAAAAGGGTTGGACTGACTCAACCAATCTTTGAACTTTGACATATCTTGTAGGTCCCTTGATTTTCGACTTTCACTTAGCTCTACATGCTGCTCGTGATTACTGTAGTTCAATCCTAGAAAACTTCTAAAGGCCTCACTTAGTCGTAAAAATGAAGGTGCTCCTAAAACCCATTTATTTAAGGTACTCTGAGTTATTCCTCTCCCATGCGTTAATCCTCCTATTGATTTTAAGGATTTCATCAATGACTGCTCTATACACATGTCACTCCAAATGCCAGACCAAAATTCTTCTTTTCTTCTTATAGTGAAGAGACCGTTCGTTACAAAGAGTTCGTACTCTGCCTCAGTCAGCTTTGATTTGAGTTTGTTCATTTCTTGGACGTATATCTGAGCACATTTAGCGTAAGGAATGTGTCCTGCAGCATGAAAGTAAGGAAGCATATCTGTGGTAGTGTCTGAGTGCAATTTCCAGTTTCCTCTTCTCTCATACTCCCAGAACATACTCCAAGTGGGTAAAGTACCTCAATCAGATGTTTTGACCCATACATTCTGTTCAAATATAGAGACAAAGAAGTTTGTATTGACGACAAGAAGGACCTTGGTCTTACAGCAGGAATTATTGCATGGTTAATCACAGCTCGTTTTCTACTTATGTCAGGGCCCGAGTTTTCAGTTCTTTTTTTAGTCACTGTAGACGTAAATAGTGCCAACGTTTCAGGAATTAAATCATTTGATAAAGTACTCACTTCCTTTTCACTTGAGTATTTGCCACATCCGTAATTCATTTTTTGAATGTCTTCCCGAACGATTTCTGCTGCTGTTCTAACAATTATTTTACGTTCTTCTTCCTTACTTGATTCTCTATTTTTATACCATGAGTCTAATACCTTGTGACTAGTATGGGACATACATAAAATACTTTTCTTTCCAGATAAATTATGTACAACTAGCCGATCTTTGAAAAAATCTACAAGTTTGGACTTAAGATAATAATCAGGATAGTCTATATCAGATCCTCTCAATTCCACTATAATCTCTCGAAGATCATTTAGTGAACACTAGCACTCATTGTCGTTCTCAAGGTAATTAGTAAGAAGATAAAATTTAGCTACTGTGTCGGCTGATAGTGGCCGTCCTGCCTGTTGTTCACTATGTTTAGGTTTGAAAATTTTTTTATAGCATTGCTCATGGTAACGGGCTTCAGCTGCGACTAAATCTATTACATCTAAAAGCCTAGACTTAACTTTACAGGCCCATTCATCATTTCTCTCATCACAAGCATTAAGGAGCGTTTGCTTTATCTCTATTGTTGAAACCTCATGAATTTGGGTTCGGTATTTAGAAGGAAGTTTAGGGTCAAAAACCGCATTTTTTTTCACATAACAAACAGTCATGCTTAAAATCAAACGTGTTACCTACTTCTTTGAGAAAGTGCTGCGATATAGAAGGTTCTGAACTTTGCGCTTTTAATGCTGCTTTAATATTGCTAGGTCTGGTATAATTTTGTCTGCATATAGAATGTACTTTTACTACATTGGCATTAGCAAGTAACTTATGCTTCTGGTGCTGCGTACAGCGCCCTCTGGTGGATTTTTCATTCTACATACATATATATATATATATATATACATATATATATATATATATATATATATATATATATAATATATATATATATATATATATATATATATAATGTAAAATATAAACAATAGAAATAAACAAAAATAAAAATCAAGCATAGGCTGCTAAAACACTTTAACAAAAAAGCATATCCTGCAAAGAAAACATTTTCAATAGAGGATAGCGCAGAAGCTTCATATCCCCATAATGAAAACAAATACATAATCCAACAGAGATAGATAAAAATAATACAAATATAGACAAGATACAAACAGAAATCAAGCACTCTGGGCATCCACGCACCAACGGCAAGAATCTGTATAAGTGCCGGAACTGAACCATAAAACAATAGAGGTAACCGACAGGTCTCTTCATCAGGGAGCCTGACCATGTCAGTTACCGCAAGGGGAACTTTCTGAATAGGATGCAGGTAAGCCCAAAAAACATCCCAAGGCCCCGAGTCCCCCAAAGAAGCAATAAGTCAAAAAGAAAATGAAAAGACAAACACAACTTACAGTATGGGCTCAACGCACCTTACATGCAAGCACACAAAATCTTAATGCAAAATAAAAGGTGCGTACACACCCCAATTCCGTAAGTGACGGTTATGGCGAAACAGCAGCCAATTCTATCCTAAAAATTACGTCATTGTAACATTACTATAGCTCCACCCCCCATTACAGCCTAATCAAATGGAAACACAAATACTATTCTAAACATCTTTAAAAATTCCTGAGTCTAAATGCCATTTTTTAAAACTTTTAAATTGCCGAAATTTTTAGGGAAATCGTATTTTCTTAAGTTTTCCTCGAAAATGCTACATGCCTCCAAAAAATCCCCAGCGTTGTTACATATGTCTTTTATTCTGTAAAGTTGTGAGTAAAAAATATTATAATAAATTTTATAGTTTAAGTTGCTATGGAAATTGGTAAACGTAATAACCTCGAAGTTAAAATCTAACCTTTTATCATATATCCCTATTTTTATTTCTCTATTTTGAATTTAAATTTTTAAATCCAGATAAGTCGCACAAAGATTATTATCGTTAGTCCGGTTTAAAGTTAGTTCCTTTGGGTAGATTTGATTAAGAAATTCCAAATCGTTGCAGTTAAAAATTATAAGATCATTAAATTAAAAAACATATATAACAACGCTGGGGATTTTTTGGAGGCATGTAGCATTTTCGAGGAAAACTTAAGAAAAAACGATTTCCCTAAAAATTTCGGCAATTTAAAAGTTTTAAAAAAATGGCATTTTGACTCAGGAATTTTTAAAGATGTTTAGAATAGTATTTGTGCTTCCATTTGATTAGGCTGTAATGGGGGGGGGGCGCTATAGTAATGTTACAATTACGTAATTTTTAGGATAGAATTGGCTGCTGTTTCGCCATAACCGTCACTTACGGAATTGGGGTGTGTACGCATCTTTTATTTTGCATTAGGATTTTGTGTGCTTGCATGTAAGGTGCGTTGAGCCCATACTCTAAGTTGTGTTTGTCTTTTCATTTTCTTTTTGACTTATTGCTTCTTTGGGGGACTCGGGGCCTTGGGATGTTTTTTGGGCTTACCTGCATCCTATTCAGAAAGTTCCCCTTGAGGTAACTGACATCGTCAGGCTCCCTGATGAAGAGACCTGTCGGTTACCTCTATTGTTTTATGGTTCAGTTCCCGCACTTATACGGATTCTTGCCGTTGGTGCGTGGATGCCCAGAGTGCTTGATTTCTGTTTGTATCTTGTCTATATTTGTATTATTTTTATCTATCTCTGTTGGATTATGTATATATAATGTATTAATAAATATTGTTTTTGAACCTGCTGCAATATCAATAATTCCAGTATATAATATGACGTAAATGGCAGAGGTATTGTAGCTCAATATAACCACCAGTACCATAATTGATAATGAATGTATTATGATATCTCGAACCAATGTAATATGCCCTACCTTTCGGAAGATGCATCACTGCTGGATAGTTCCTTGATGCTACTAACCGACGAGGTCCCGATAGATATAGTACGGGGGAAAACTACTTTTTCAGATTAGTAAAAATGGAGGTTCTCTTGAAAGCGTAAAGGTTTTCTTACATTCCCTATAAACCTTACCAATATTTCATTCGTTATTATAAGGACGAGAAACGCGCCCATTCGATAAATATTTTTCATTTATTTCACTACCGCATGTTGGACTACTTGCGTGAAATAACGTGGTACTCTTACAAGTCTTAAATCATTATCATATTCGTTTGGAGTATTGTGAGGAAGATGCTTGATCTCTTTATCAACAAAATAAACTTTTTTGCCATCTAAGGTATAACGCGTCAATGGTAGTACTTTAGATATATCTAACGGAACTAAACTTCCTACTTCACTAATACTACTAAAAGTAGTATCATTGTATTTTTTTTTTTCAAATTCACAAATTTCTCCAGTTTTACAAAAAGGGATCTGCATTCCACATGAAGATTCTTTCTTGAACTTAATCAGCTCAGAATATTTTTCCTCAGTACTATATACATATCGAACTACTGCAGATAGAACATCTGTAAGTACATTTGAGTAACTTAGTATCTCTCCTGCCTCTACTACGATACGATCTTGACTTTTGCAGCATCTTGTCTAAGTGGCTTCCCTTCAATCTCTCCGATAATCAAATACAATAGTGAGAATTCTCTTAAAATACGATCAAGAAACAATTCAGTCTGAGCAATATCTGACAGGGGTATTTTACTTCTCGTTGCTACTGCTTCATTTGTAGCTATGCTAAACGGGACTGCAAAGTCAATAACTGCGGTAGCTATTGAGAGCTTCCCTAAAACCTTACTTACAGTTGATACTGCTATTAAAACTTAGTGCTGCACTAAAGGGGCAACTTAACTCCCATGCTGATTTGCTTCATACTCGCAAGTTTTATACCATTACTCGTTGCAATGGGTGATGATCACCTTTGAATATTGCATCTATGCTGTGCCCAAATCGATAAGCAGCAGTTGCAAATGTTATACTTTCAACTACGGGGTTGCTGGTAAATTTAACAAAAGCTTTATGTGTATGACCTGGTATTTTGCTAATTGCTCTCCCTTTTGCGCCATCACGAGGAATCTTTGTTACCACCTTACCATCAGAACGTATGTAGCCAGCACCAAAGCTTTCTCTTACATCATTAATAGCATCCAGTATACCGTTTACACCAAATATTAGCTTTAAAGCATTATCATGCTGTCCAAGTGTTGGTACGTCCTTTGCACTATCAAGTAAATCATTATAGCCATAATAGAAGTAAGTTTGCAATCCTTAGCTCCTTTCACTTTTGCTACATTGAACTTGTTAAATTCAATATTGTTTTTAGTTAGCTCTTCTGATATATCACTTACATATTTCAAGAAAACTTCTTCATTAACATTGTCAAGCTACTTTTTAAGACGATCAAAGGTGCTCTCACTTATTCCTTATGCCAATAAGTTTTGCCTCACTTCATAGATATAATCTTGATCTGATACTTCAATATCTTTTTTGTTTCTAATAATTCTATTTTGTCTTGTTGTTGGTCTAATTTCCAACGAATATTACCTTTACTTGATTATTAAAACTCTTAATTAGATCACCAACTTTTGTCTTATAACCCTTAATATTTAGGTAATATTTTGCTTTTCCATCTCTTTTCACATGTTACAATATATTCCTTGTCACTTGCTACTTTTAACTTAATTTTAAGAGTTTCCTTATTATAATCATAATTTACTATATTTTTGATACCTTTAATACTATCTGTTATTAACTGTTTAACGTTACCATTGGTATCTCTTACTTTTACATGTACTTCATTACCATTAATAAAAACTTGGAGAATGTACGGTTATTTCTTCTTTATCATAGGCTTCAAATTGAGCACCAAACTTTTTAAGTTCATCTTCACCAAAATACCTTTTGATCTCACCAATATTAAATTTGTTATATATATCATTCAGCTTGTATTCACTATTTACACTTCCATATAGACTAATTTTACTTTTTACCTCACTAGAATATAAGACACTTTGATCAACATTACCCTCATTTTACGCAAGTAATACAAGTCATGCGCTTTGCTAAATAATTTGCTACTTTTAACCCTCTCTACTAAATAATTGATACATGGTGTATGCCGATCTCCACTATGAGTGATCTGAATATGATCATGGATAAGTGCACCTAAATTGATCAGTGTTTCGTAGAATATTCTTTTTTGAAAATCTATAGATACTTCAATATCTTGACTCATTAACAAACTTAGCCCTACAGACTCAAAGACATAATTTAACAAATCAGTCTTATTTATAGCTTAGCTAGCAATACTTCTTGTTTCTGCACATTTACTTGCAAATCGTTCGTTTATTTGATTTTCTAAATTTTCAGAATTTTCGTATCGCATGTGCTGCTGCTTATATTTGTTGGAATTAAGATTTTCAACATTTGCAAAGACATTTTCTAATAGACTCCGGTCTTTAACCAATTTTTCTGGACTGTTAAACAGAAGACTTTTGAAACCCTCATGTTTAATAATAGGCGAGATAATCCTCAACAAATTGAGTTTACACATCTGCTCAAAATAGCTTTTATTTTCCCTCTGCATCTCATCTATATTTTCCAGAGCAGGAAATAGTTCTCCTAATAATTTACGAGTATCACTAAAATGCTTAATTGCTTCTGCTTGCTGAATTTTCATTATTGATTGTTCCAGTTGGTTGTTTATTTCATTTCCTTCATCTTTTATTTTCTCTTAAATGATCTTAATTTCTCATTATTTATCTTACTCTCATCAAAATTTCCCCCGTTAATTTGTTCTCCTGTTATCTCTTCTTCCACTGTCTAATTTCCATCCATATCAAGTAAACACCCGTCTACTGCTCTTTTATTGAATTTCTGCTTTTTAAATGGAGAACCAGACAAACATTCACTAGCTTGTCTAAGTCCTTCGGCTGATAATCTCTTCTGGGGGCTGTTTTGATTAATTGGTAATAGTACAGAATGTTGTGGTGATTGATCTGAATTACTTTGAGAGCCTGGACTTTGAGGATTCCATTCAGATTGTTGTCTAGGTGTCCGTTCTGGAGATTGAAAGCCTGACTCACTTTGAGGGCTAAGTATCCTCTCAGAATTAGAACCTCTTGATGAATGTACAACACTCAGATCATCTGCTTTAAAATACTCAATAAATTTATTTTGTCTTTCGCACTAGGACAAAAGACCCAAACCGCTGCTTCAACTGTCTTTTCTTTAGTAATTATCTCAAGGCCATCAGCTCGCTTCTTAAGCTGTTCTTCACCTTCTCTCTTTTTCACAATCCCTTCTGTAGAAGCAAGCTTTAGTTCCGCTGCAGCTACACGAATCCTACCCTCCTTTTCTCTGTGTCTGGTTTTCCTTTGCTGAAGTAGCTGGACAATGGCCGAATGGCTAGGGCGCTGGCATTCGGTACCGGGTTCAAGTCCCACTCTTGGTATGGACGTTTGTAGCCGTTCGGAATCGTCTTTAGGCTCGGTGCACACGAGCGATCCGGTGTCGTTGCTATCAGGAGTCTACTAGAGTTGAACTAACCGACGACGCTTACGTCCGTGTGAGTCGGTTAGTTCAACTCTATGTACTCCTGATCGCAACTGCAACGACACCGGATCACTCGTGTGCACCGAGCCTTAAGCAGAAGGTCCCGGTCTAATTAGCCCTCGTGTAGCAAAAGTTGACCGTAGCACTCCAAACAAAACCTTTCCTGGAGTAATTAGGTTCTTTCAACACCTCTACGTCTTTTTGTGCTGAAAGCAAGTCTTGCAGAATTGCCTGAAAGTGATTTTGTAACCTTATTAACTTTTTCAGAAGATGTAAAGCTTCTTGAAAGCCTCGCACTCGCACTGTATTTGTTATATCTTGCAAATTTACGTGATTATTTTTTTCTAGTTTGCCTTTATATTTATCTCCAAAGTTAGTAACTCTGCCTATACTTATATCCTGATAAATAATAAGAGTGAATGACTCTGTAGTTTAAAATTCGGTTCATCTATATATGTTATCTAACCCTACGTTGAAGATCAAATGCGGAGACATAGATATTTTGTGGCTTCTTGGAGTTACTTTGTTGTTCTTTGTTAGTATCATCAGGCAATTACAGCCTTGAATGTCTTCAGTGTATGCAGGTCCATTATTTGATGCGAGACACACATAAGACATTATGTGAGACATTACGTGATGTGTTCTAATTATGATCAAAAGGAATTCTCAACTGCGGTTTTCATTCATATCAATGAAAGCATGCTTTGTAGGACAAAGACAACTCAGTTGGATAAGACTATGGTGCTAACTACAAACATGGGACAAATGCATAAAGCACAAAATAGAATTCAATAAAATGTTAAATGAAACCTACCATATATTATAGAATACACCTGTGCTATATGCATATATATATATATTAAATTTGGAATAGATTATCCTCTGACTCTATTTGGTGTCAACTAACACTCTAAGTACTCGAAACTCTGAAAACAGTTTCAGAAAGTATATATATATATATATATATATATATATATATATATATATATATATATATATATATATATATATATATATATATATATATATATATATATAAATTTCAAACGCAGAAATATTTTTCAAAGTCATGTGTAAAGAATGAAATTTGTCTTAGGTGTAGTGAAGAGACAAAAAAAAATAACATAATGCAGAACATCCACTGATTTACAACCTGTGATATAAGAATATACAACATAATGCCTTCGCTGAAAAGTTTTTTTATTATTATTTTCACTGAAAGGGGGAAAAAAGAAAATTTTGATGCTTCAAGAAATAGGACTTTTTCGACTTGCTTCGGATAGAAAATACAGGTTTCTTCCTTCCTGGTTAGACAAAGCACCTTCGTAGACGAAAAGGGATATTATTTCCGCTGAAACTTTAATTTCTAAAGGTTTACTATGGTTACCTCAACCGTTTTTTCACGCCACGACGCACATGACCTCATACGTTATTTAAGTGCTACACTTTTGAAGTTGAATCTAAACTTTGATGCACAGACATGTTCACGAATAAATATATTTTCTTTTAAAGATTACTGTATGTAGCTTTTGCATAAGAAACACCTTGAAAATATTGAATACTTTTTTTCACTGTTTAGCGTGATACGTTGTTTGTATAAGAGTATTAGGCTTTCCAGTAAAGTAAAACGCTAAAGTAAATTAACAACATAATAAGATTAATTTTGATAAAATAATCTCGAGTGAAAAAGATTAGAGTCTTTTTTGTAACTTTTATACAGTAATAGATTAACAACGGGGCAACTGAGCGTGACGCTAACAATGAATGTAGAGATTGAAAACCTTGTACTTATCTCATGCATGCTTGCAAAAAAGAGATTACCCAGTTTTATGAATAATAGTTAAAAAAAATACATAAAACACACAAGTATGTAGCAGAAATGACTTTAGTTTTATTTGAGGGAAACGAAAAATAGCAACATCGAAATTAATTCCGCATTAAAATGATTCTGTTGTGACCTCAGATAACACTAAAAATCTATTTTCGAGCTTCCAAATATTTTTTAGAATTTCGTTTATAGGTACATCATAAAGGATACGTAATGAAGATGAGTTTACTAAAGAGGAAATTTCTCATTTCTTTGATGAGTTATTTTTTTCAAAATATTCAAAATTTGTCGGGGAAAATTGCTCTGTTATTGTTGAATAAGGAGTGTGGTATGTGATGCGTGTTTATAAACTATTTTCTGAAGGTTTTGTAACGTAAGCAGAATATTTTTAAGCATTTCCACGAAATAATAAAAAAGGCTGAGAAGTTCTATGTCTTTTTTATATTGCCATATTAGACAAAAGGATGTTTAGCATAACAATGTACTATCTCAATTATTTTTAGTTGATAAGGCGTACACTCTTGTCCAGGACAATATTTGAAAGTAAATGATCCAGTGAAAAAAAATAATAAATAAATAAAATAAATTTTAAAAAATGATTCTCTGCACGGAAAACTTTCCTTTTTTCCAATGCGGTAGGCACTTTTAATGAGTACATTCGCTTATATACAACACGATTTTTTTCAGCTACTTTATTCTAAGAGCACCATATGCACTTTAAGGTCGATTCCGAACAACCATACCAGAACTCAGTGGCGGCTACAATACAGAGATTTAGGGGGGAGGGGAAACGTCGGTTCTTAGGGTTATATATATATAAATTTTATATAAATATATATATACATATTTTATATATTTTATACCCTCGTATTTTAAATTTAAACTCATTTAGTATTAGGTCTAGGATTAAATAATTTTAGGCTATGAAAAAAAAAAAAAAAATTCGCCGGGCTTTTTTTTTTTTTTTTTGGGGGGGGGGCAATTGTCCCTACTGCCGTTGGCAGGACTCGATCCCATGGGCTGTGGAACCAAATGGCCATTCGATCATCACCCGGCTTAGCCAGGATTCAAACCAAAACAAAGGCTGTCGAAGTTCGCGACGCTAACTACCATATGATGTGCGCGGCATTTCGAAAAAAAAATAACTTTCTTAAACAACTTTGTACCTTTCTCACGTAAACATAAAAGATAAACACCATTTCTAACTGTATCACTATAATAACTAGCAATAACTTTGAAGTGATTTTAAAACAACGTATTTAAATTAATATTTTAACAGATAATGTAATCTTACATAAAGATTCTCTTGAAGAATTCTTTTAAAAACTCATTTTTCGTTA
This sequence comes from Dolomedes plantarius, assembly GCA_907164885.2. NCBI lineage: Eukaryota > Metazoa > Arthropoda > Arachnida > Araneae > Dolomedidae > Dolomedes > Dolomedes plantarius. Next base: position 4,851,405 of record OU015501.1, on the reverse strand, counting down.
TATGATCCAAAATTTCTACTAAAAACAATGGGTAGAAACAATTTGTGGTAGTTTTATTTCCCCAATTAACATTTTGACTCTCGACAGCCTTAAATATTGCTGCAAAAGGAAAATTAATAAATTAGAGTAATATTTATGAAAAGCAAAATTTCAGAACTTTCATTTTTTTTAATATTTGGCAATGAAAGGTAATAATTATATAAGATAATTTACGAAATTTTTCAAGACATGGAAAAGTGATTAATTCATTAAATTTATTTCTCATATGCGAAGTTTGCGTGTAAGTCGTATTGACCCAAAGTTGCATTGAAATCCATCAGTACAAAACCTTCCTATAAAAGTTATGAAAATATATGTTCAAAATGCTAAGGAAAGGATGATAAAAGCCTTCAGATTATTAGGAGATTTTTTTAGCAAGTAACATAAATATGAATCCTTCCATAAGATCGTTCCTGAGATTGCTATTGGGGCAATTCCATGCATGTTAGATCTGCTACTATTCAAGTTTCATAGTTAAATATTCAGTTAAATAACTGGCGTGTTCCCAAAGTATGTGATTAAAAGAAAAGACCACACTGCGTGTTGTCGGTCCGTATTTCACGGTAACCAGTTTTCACGAAACGTTGTTAGTTACTGTTGAGCTTCCAAGGGAATATTTTTGCGTTGAAGTTTATAGGCCAAAACATGTTTCTACATCTGTCAAAATACGTAGGAAAAGTTTGAACATCTGCACCTTAAAACTTTTCTTCTTTATCTACAACTAGAAGGTAACCCGTCATTTTGACGTCATAATACTAATAATGACGTCATAATGGAAAAAGTATATGAAAGTTAAAAAATATCCCGAATTATCTAACAATATTGCATTTAATCCACACCTTGTAAAAGCAAACCCTTTCATTATTTTTTATTTATTAGTTTTTCCTGCGATTGGAGTAGTAGTCTGCCATCCAACCCGTCATTTGACGTCATGATAATATAATGGACGTCATAATGGAAAAAGTATATGAAAGTTTAAAAAATATCCCGAATTATCTAACAATATTGCATTTAATCCACACCTTGTAAAAGCAAACCCTTTCATTATTTTTTTATTTATTTAGTTTTTCGTGCGATTGGAGTAGTAGACTGCCATCCAGTTTTTTACAGCTCACTACGCGATATGAATACTTGAGCTACTTGATTCATTCACATTCAAGTTTGTTTATTTTAAGAATTCATCGCAAAAGTAAACAGATTTTTTAAAAGTGTTAAATATACAGCTAAAAGCATCCAATTTTTTTTTAGTTCTGAATGTTTTATAGAAAAATAAGCTGAACAAAAGTGATTTGATGGAGAAGATATTAGTTTTTAGGGAAGAAAAAATTCTAATCCACATCTGAAATTGAAATTAAGCCTAACCGGCTGTTTGTTCACTGAGGGCTTCAATTGAAGATGAGTACAGCCCGGAAGTGTTATACAGAGACAACGGCTATTATATATATAATTTCCTGCGTATAGTAGACTTCCCGATTTCAGTTAAATTTGAACGTAAAATTATACGTCAGATAACGGCAATAATTGTATCGTTAAAAAGAGAAAATGAAAAATTCTCAAAGCCACTAATTGAAGGTAAAATATCAACGAATAGATCAAGCAAGAATTATTTGATCTTTAAAATACTAAAAAAAGTTTATTTTCACAAGATTTCAGTTTTACCTTACCAACTCACTAATAAAAGCAATTTGTCTGTGCCGACCTGATTTATTTATACGAAATATTTTTTTCCAGTTATTAGAACCTCAAAATAGCGGCCAACACAGGTGGATGCCTAGTTAGTATTTACATGTTTATGTTATTAATAATGTGTGTGTATTAGTCACTACTATCTTTAAAGGCACCTTCATTATGTGCAGCCGGATGGGGGACCGAAAGGCTAGGGCATTCTGTACCAGAGTTTGGGGATTTGAGTTCCGCAGCTGTCATGGGCGTTTGTAACCGCTCGGAATCGGCTTTAAACTGTGACTCTCTGACTTACTACACCTCGCATAGCAAACAGAAATGCTATGAACTAAACCATTATGTAAAAGTTGCATAATATATTTTACAAATTGTCTAATACATTGGTATTTGAGTAAAATGACTAGAAAGTTTTATCACGTTTAAATTTTGTATGCTCGTTCAGAGGTGATTTAACTGGCTTATTTGTAATCCCATGTTAGCATATCTGGAATATTGTTATTCGAGAATATGTATTTTTGCTGAGGAGGGGCACTGTATTGTACAGTTTACTTGTATTCAGACTGAGTTCCCCCAACTTTTGTAACCATGAACTGCCGGCCTGAATGTCTGCATGCGCGTATAGTATATGTATATGTGCTGTGTACACACTTTTGCAAAGATATACTAAAAAGGGTTAGAAAATGACTAAAATGTTATTATTGATTGTTATGAGTACTACGTATATTGCTATATATTTTTTTCAGCGTATATATACAATAAATGCGTTTCTTTTTGACAACGTATATTTACAATAAGCCGATACATAAGATGCTGGGAAAGAAATAATAAAATGCATCAGATCTGCAACGAAGAATTCACAGAATAATTTAATAGATTATTTCAAACAACCTCTCTTGGATCTACTGTGTGAAAAAAAATATATGTGAATATGCGTACGCGTTTGCAAATATTCCTTGCCAGAGCTGCTTCCAGCGACTTAACATAGTAGCTTATTCTCTTAGGTAAAACTCACCAGCACAAATTCTTTGACACCATCCAAACTTTTACTTGAAATGACAAACATGTTTTTTCGGCGTCAGTTTCATAATGTCTGATTCTTATCAGTGACTTTAAAAAATGATGCACAGTGTCTTGAGCCATATATTATCGCTAATGCTGCACTTTCAAGTTTGGGGAGGAAATGGGGAAGAAAGAGGTAACACAGATAACGGAAAGTCACGGATGAACCAATAAGAGAAATGACTCTGTAAACTTGATTCATACAGTTTGTAGTTTAAGCCTTCTGAATGTTCGATTCGGGTTAAATACCGTTATTCTTGTGAGAGTATTACTACAAACAAGCTCGAATAGCGTTATAGGTCACGGATTTTTAAAATTGTTTGAGGTATATTTACATTTTTCTCAAATGCTGTTAAACATGGTTATACTTTGCAGTTCATTGAAATGCTCATTTAACTATATCTGAAACATGTATTTTTTTTTTAAGTTGCCCTAGAATTCATTGCTCCTTTTGAGGACACTCATAACTTCCTTTTGTGACACGTTGTTTTCTTCTTCTTTTATGCTTTTCACTATAAATATGATTTTAGGAAGGTATTCTGAAAACATTTATCTGATGTTTTTCTGCAAGCTTTAGGCCGCCAGTTTCTTATAACGTTTTACCAAAGAAAGTGTTACTTTCCTTAGTTGTAAATCATCACTTTATATGAGAAAAGAATAAAGAAGATGCAATGCTCCAACATAAATTTACAATTTCTGCTAGTCTCTTGGACTTGATATTTTCATAATTTCCAAACTCCTGTTTGACCATCCTTAACGGTAACCTTTCAAAACATATGAAATGAGCAATAATTATAATCAAATCACAGTAACGATATCGTTTTAGTTTTTCATTTTTCTGTCAGAAAAATGACTCGGTATTCAAAATTTCTTTAAAATACGAAGTTTTCAAATATACAGTCAGAAGGTGCATGTATGTACAGCCAATTGTGAGTTTCTTTTTCCATCGTAACTCAGTGGCGTAGCGAGCATAACTGGCACCCGGGGCACGATACCTTTGTGGCGCCCCCCCCCTGAAAAACATATAGTAATATAATATGTAGACCCTATATTGGCGCCCTCGATAAACATATAATAACATAATATATAGACCTTATATTGGCACTTCCCCCCGAAAAGCATATAGTAACATAATATATAGACCTTATGTTGGTGCCCTCCCCTAAAAACATATAGTAATATAATATATAGACCTTATATTGGCGACCCCACAAAATAATATAGTAATATAATATATATACCTTATATTGGCGCCCTCACCGAAAAACATATAATAACATAATATATAGACCTTATATTGGCACTTCCCCCCGAAAAGCATATAGTAACATAATATATAGACCTTATGTTGGTGCCCTCCCCTAAAAACATATAGTAATATAATATATAGACCTTATATTGGCGACCCCACAAAATAATATAGTAATATAATATATATACCTTATATTGGCGCCCTCACCGAAAAACATATAATAATATAATATATAGACCTTATACTGGCATCCACCTCGAAAACATATAGGAATATAATATATGGATCTTACATTGGCGCCCCTCTGCGAGTGGCGCCCGGGGCATGATAGACCCCCTTACCCCCCCCCCTTTGCTACGCCACTGTCGTAACTTGACTTTTTAAATGGGATCTAGAGAATATTTTACTAAGGGGGTATAAATAAGTATTCTAAGTTATTGATAATGCAGGTTGGTTGGTTGGTTGTTTGGGAACGCTTGGGACACGTTTATCAACATGAGACTTTATCTGATCGGAACCTACAGATTAAACCAATTCCGAACGGCTAAACACTCATGCCTACCACGAGAGCTGACTCCACAGACTCTAGTCTTGAAAACCAGCACCTTAGGCATTAGGCCAGCATCTGGCCAATTAGCGATTAAGGATTTGTGTGTTAAAATACAACATTTTATTAGTCAGTCAATGCCGTCAAAATATATTTCATTTTTTTTCCATCTAAAAATCTACCACAGCAAGAATGTAGTTTTTCTGGACATAAATGTGCAATTTGGGGTCTAACTATGGTGGGCAACTTTCAAAGTTCACCAACGGATGAAAAGATCCCTTTAAAAGCTTAAATAACGCTAAACACTAAGTTGGTTTTTTTAGAAGTGCTACATTCATCTTTAACTACAGGGCAACTGAGCAAACAAACCCGGACCTACAGTTTGAACGGCTACACAAACAGACCTTATCAACTAGCAAGAAAGTGATGGCTTAAATTCTAATTCAATTCATTAAGATTCCGACCAAATCATAATTCTAGAAGCATACAGAATGTAAAATTCCTGTTAAAAGTTTTCATGAAGAATAAAAAAAAAAGAGTTCAGACCTTGAACTCGATTTTTAAACCAACCTTACTCATCAATAGTTTCGAACATTCTTCTGCATTCGGGCAAAAATTTCCTGATCCAAGTAATCACGCATAAGCAAGAACAATCACAGAACCCTTGAAAGGAACAAAAAATTGTGAATAAAGATTAATAAATACGTTATGAGAATATAATATATAAACACACATAAACAGGATATTCATAATTTTTAATCGCTTAAAGTCTTATATTTCTTATTCAGTTTGTTTTTCAAGCAGGATTTTACTACACACACAAATCGCACCCCGGCAAGAAAAGTGACACAACTCAAAAATGCAGCATTTGAAAAAAATAAACTTAAAGAATACTATACAGCTTAAACTAGCATTACAGTAAAACTGATACAACTGCCTTCAGGTGGACAAATTGCGAGAGAGTGATGTGTCGCTTTTCCTGCACGATGGAACACTTCATACATATTTTTCAATGACAACCTCAAAATTGCCTTTTTTTTACTTGTGTCACTTTTCTTGCGAAATGTGAATTAAATCTGCACTAAAAAGTGTGACAATATATTTTAATATTATCCCTTCAGGAAGAGCTACAGTAAAAAATTCATAACAATGGGTGTTGTAACAATCAATTATCACAATAAATTATGTAATAATTGTGGTTATTGCAATGAGTCTTATTTTAATATTATTACATTAATATTACCATTGTTTCCCGTACTATGTTTACCATAGGTGCGAATACCATTGTTTGTCATTCTGCGAGCTATCTCACAAAGCCTACTGGTCATAAAAGATCTCGTTAAAAACTCTAGGGGATTATAAACAGCCCTTTTTATGAAGGATAAAGTAAAATGAACAATAAAAAAACACCATGTAATTTAAAATATAACCACTAAGGGAGAAAACGTACAACAGGAAAATTAAATACATTTAAGGAATTTCTATGTGTCTTTCTTAATATCTCTCTTAAAATAATAAAAAATTATATTTTTTTATAAATGCTTTTATGTTTGTGTTTGTTGTACAACTTTTTTTCTTTTTTCATTTCATTTTCATAAGGCAATTCAGACGTCCATTGCAACGCCTGGCTGAAACTATGTATAACCTTGAATCATCATAATTGACAGACCTAGGTGTAAACCATCAGGCCTGTCATGGTTGATAAAAGACAGAGCCAAAACGTCGAAAAAACATAACTGCTGGAGGCGTAGTATCCCATTTCCCATTTATTCATCCATCTAATGAAAGCAACTCTAGAAATAATTTATCAATGGATATAAAAACATTGACTGTGGCTAGACATGTCGAATATTTCGTATTCGAAGCAGTCTAAAATATTTCTCTCTTTTAGGTAATAGAACAGGCACATTGGGGAAATGGGTGATAAATGTCAAATATGCTACACTGAGCAGAACGGTTGTAAGTGGAGACGTTCAAATATTCATAGTTTTCGATCCAAAAATCTGTCCATAATTTTTGTCGAGATTCTACTGTAAAGTTATTTTTTAAGCCATTTTTCAATTTGTGAATTAATAAACATAGTTATTTTCAACGTTGTTTGCAATGCATCAAAATTAATTTTTCACTATTTTTTTTTATAAATCAAAATATATTTAAATTCAAGCAATATTTTTCTCAACTATATTTAAAATATGTTTTAACATAAAAATACTTTTGAATTTATTAAATTTTTTATATATGATATTCTAGATTACATGTGATATTTATTCAAAGGTAGCTTTAAAATACATAGAAAATTTGATACATTCATAGAGGTTTCTTATTCACAAGTATAATTTTAAATTATGTTTAGTTGAATTTAATTTTGTATAAATCTGAGTGAAATCTCTTTTAAATACTTCCTTCAGCTTTAAACAAAAATATGCATTAGAACTTTTTTATGATTCTTTAATAATTTAACCTTTTTTCTCGCTTTGTACTTAAAATGTGTTTTAACATAATGAACGACATCGTTTTAAAGATAACTGAAATCGAATGTAAAATCAGTGTAAAAGTGAGTATTTGCTAAAGTGAATATATTTATTTGCAAAAAGTAGTATCCTGAACTTTTTGAAAAGACAATGCATTCAAAGTTGAGCAAAAATAAGCATCGAAATTCTGTGCAATTATATAAATTCACACACACACATACACATGCGTGTGTGTGTGACCAATACTGAGTCGCCGCTGAAACAATTTCATTATCAAATATTTGCGTAATGCAGATTTTATCTGTCTGCTTCGTTGATAATGTTAGAAAACATTTTGTATAATCTAGAACAGGCCTGCATAACATAGGGCAAACAATCACTCTCTGTCGTCTGTGAATCCTTTGGTGAAGACGTATAATATTATAAACCGAAAGAATTCTGAATATTGTTTCTAGATTTATAATATTACAAAAGGAATTTATGACCAATGAATATTAATATTTATTTAATTTTTTAAGTAACCAGTAATTTATCTTTTTTTCGATAAAATGCTTTTCACTTTCCCATCTATCCTATTTTCTTTTGTTTGGTTTGAAGCGCTACGGTCAATTTTTGCTACACAAGGCCTAATTAGACCGGGACCTACTGCTTAAAGCCGACTCCGAACGGCTACAAACGCCCATGCCAACAGTGGGATTCGAACCCGCAGACTCTGGTACCAAATGCCAGCGCCCTACCCATTTTGCCATCTTCCGGATTATCTGCAGGCGGAGTGACTAGTTCTGGTAACAAAATTACAATTTTTTTCAGCCTTTCTCCTTTGGGTTGTTGGATATGGGAAATCCAAAAAAAGCGTTAAAGTGAAACGGAGTTTGCGGTCTTAGATGTAATATGCCGAGGATTAGCGAATTTCCGTCTTCCGTTGCACCTTAAAAAACTGGTTATTTTTTTCCCTTGGAGATTGGTCGAGTTTAACACAATAAATAACGCATAGCTGTAAAAAAGGGGACATTTCAATCCATAAAACTTTGAAGTTCGATCCTTTTTTGCCATTTGTTTTGACTGATAAAGTACTTTTCGAGTTGAATACAAATAGTTTGATTTTAAAGAGTAATTTTGTGTTGTGGTTGTTGCTTCAGTACGTATTCCCTACATTTACTATTTCTAAACTGTCTTTTTCAATTATTTTTAAAAAATAGATTCTGTGGTATTAATAAGCAAATAAAATAAAAAGAAACCGCATATTAATAAAATCATCCTCTATTTGCGAAAGTCCTCAGATAAATATTTTGCATCGAGATAAGCAAATGATAAGGAATTCAACACAATCATACCAGCTTTTCACAGAGGAGGCACACCTCGGCCAAAGATATGTAGCCCTTCTTTCCTACTATAATGGCTGAGAACCCTTGAAATAATGGTATTTTCATCGATCACAGATAAGGATGCCTCTATGAGGAAATTTTGAACAACCGAATGGTCTGCATAAAAGCCGCTTCTGCTAGGGGAAAGTCAATAATCAGTAACAAAATGATCAGGTATAAACGTAGGAAAAGCTGAGTTCATCTAATGAAGAAATTGCAGACATTTGTTCAAAAAATATTTCAACCCAGTCATATTAAGCTTATTTTTGTTTGTTTATTTATTTTTAATGGAAATGTTAAACCCCCGGAATTTCAGCTTTTCCCTCCTACACTTGGCCTCACAAGTTGAGCAGCCTAACTCTGGGTTCTAACCGTTGGAAGCACGGCTGTAGAAGCAGAGTCCCATAAGCTGCCCATCACTGACCTCTCTTCACCACAGGTTCCGTCTTGAGTGGTGCCAAGCTCAACAATTTTGGTAAGATTTCTGGCTAGCGTGATATATTGTTGAGCATTAAATCCTGTTTTCCTCTCGAAGTAGATCGTGTTTGAAAAGGTCCGGCAAACGTGTTAACCAATCTTTTATCGTCGACAGTCCCAATACAGGCCAAGTACCTCTTTCATCATGACATGGGAAGCTATTACCTAAATAACACGAGTAGACAACTTGACTGGGAAGTTACAAAGTGCAAGGCTCTTAATTTACCCACTCCATCCTCTTTGGGTATGTTTAATACACTATCTGGCCAAAAGTATCTGGACGACCAGTGGTACGAACTCGGAGAGTCCTGAGGCATATATTAATATAATGTTGGTCCTCCTTTTGCATCGATGACAGGCCTGCACACGTCTGGGGAGACTTTCAACCAGTTTTTGATATCTGTCCATAGGAATTGACTTCCAGGTGTCCATCACAGCTGAAGTGACTGCTGGCAGTGAGGATGGTCGATTTGGCTGGCTATGTAATCTGCGTTCTAATTCATCCAAAGGTGTTCAATGGGATTTAAATCGGGGCTCTGAGAACGCCAGTCCAGTTTTTGAACACCCATTTCGTCAAATCATGCCTGCGCAAGTCTCGATGTGTGAATGGAGTAGTTATCCTGCTGGAAGAGAAATGGGCCTTTCCCGAAATGTTGCAATAGAGTTCGGAGAGCAGCATTGTCCAGAATGTCCTCATACATCTCAGAGTTCATTTTTCTAACCACAGGAACTAAGGAACCCAGGCCAAACCATGAAAAATACCCCCACACCATGATGCTGCCATCAACAAACTTAACAGTCAGCACAATGAAGTCACGTAAGAAGCACTCGTCGGGCATCCGCCGAACCCAGACACGTCCATCGAACTGCCAGATTGGAAAGCGAGATTAATTACTCCAAAGAACATTTTTCCACATGTCCACAGTTCAATGACGGTGAGCTTTGCACCACTTCAATCGACGCTTCGCATTCTGGGGAGTGATGTTCGACTTGTGAGCGGCTGAACGACCATGGAATCCCAGGTTTTTTAACTCTCGACCAACAGTCCTGCTGCTAGCACTAACACTTGATGAACTTAGGAACTCCTGAGTGATTTCAATCAACGAGGACTTGCGATTTTGTGTCACTACCCTTTTCAGAGTTCTACTGCTGCGTTCACTAACTTTTTTTCAGCGTGCCACTTCGTTTTTCTGCAGTTTCACTGCCTCGACGTTTCCATTTCACAATTACATGACTCACAGTCGATTTTGGCTTCTGTAGAATGTCCGAAATTTTCCGAACTGATTTCCCCAAAAGGGGGCATCTCACTATAATGCCACGATCAAAGTCACTAAGCTCCTTTAACTTATTCATTGTCTCAGAAACGCACAAATATGACCTGTCGAACCAGTACCAACACTTTTATAGCTTTCGGTTACGCATCAAATTATGTCACCTGCCAAATCCACTTCTTTAGGGGGGTATCCGGAAACTTTTGGCCAGATGGTGTAGCTGTATGGCCAGTTAGCACTACTTTGATCAGATCTTACAAGCTGTTTCGCTCCTTGTGCTGCCGCAACAACTGTGTGCGAATTTCTAGAAGAATAAAACTATCATTCGAGATTTTCCTACTCATCACCTTCCCTGTTAAGGGAAATTTGTTACGAATTTTTGGAACGAAGTTCTTTTACGCGGCTTACAGTAGAGTGAACTGGCAGAAATCGTCACGTAAGGAAAAAGCGTTATGCCCCTTCCAGGCGGCCTTCCTTAGCTTGCTATTACTGGTTTGTGGCGTTCGCTTTTGGCTCCCACCCTGTCACCGTGAATTCGATCCTCACTAGTGCGTTGTTTCACCTCCTGCACTCGCAGATGTTCAACTCCGGCTTTTCTGCTATTTAAAATCTCAACTTAGTCATAACTTAATGTTTTCTCCTAGTTTATTAATTCTTTATATTTATTCAATCTTTTTTATTTGGTGATAATATGAATACAGTTAGTTGTAATTTTAATTGTAAGCTTTAGCTTTGTGGCAAAGTTTTCACTTGTCATTTCAATTTGAAAAGGCATTTGAAAGAAAATCATAACATGTGTGTAATAAATGAGATTTTAAGGTATGTGCCTATCTTTTGTGCACTTTTTTTTTTAATGTGAAATTTTTATTAAACACATGTTTTTAGTTAAAACAGGGAACAAAACTATGGATTGCCAAACCTTCTATAGCAAAATCTAACCAATATATTTCCCTTTTTTTCAACAATATATTAGTAAATCACTTATCTGTGTTATGAAGCAAACGATTACCAATACCTCTTAAATGTACTAAAATATACCAAATTTTGTATACACAACATGGTTTTCTTTAAAAAAATTTATATAAATTTATATAATTTATATATATTTATTTAAAAATTTATATAATTTATATAAATTTATATAAAATTAATAAAAATAGCTCTTAAATTAATAAATACATAATTACAACCTATATGTTGCTTAATAACATACCATTAAATAAGCAGAACCTTGTGACATAATTTTATTTTGGATGTTTTTTTGGTTAAATTCTCCTAACGAATCTCATAACGATGATCAGAAAAGCAGAAAATGACAGAATATTGTAATGGAAGCTAGTTGTATTTGTTAATACGAGATGGCGTCCATATCTGTCATATTTGAACAAGAGATGGCGCCACGAAAAATATAGAGCAACCGAGCTGTCTTGATCCACTCCTCTCCAGGTGACCTTTCCCTCTCCTTTCTTTGTCTCTTTCTATTATATACGGTTGTATGTGTGTGTGTGTTCGTCCGTGTGAGTATCGAAATTCGAGCAGCAAGCGTTGTGCGCGGTCAGCTGTATAACCTCAATTCTAAACACGTGTAAATATTATTTAAACTTATTTTTTGCTTGTTATTGCTTTAATTCACACGGAATTTATATTGTGTCATTATTGAAATTTTATAATGGAAAGTCGAGAAACAGAAACTGTAGCAAGTGTAAATAATGAAAACTTAGAAAAGTAAGTTAATAAATCATAAAATTGAATCTCAAACATATGCATCTTATTATAGTTACCATAAGCCAATAATTACCATGATACAATATAATGATAAAATTTAAAAAAGAATTTTTTCTTATTTAGAATTTTTTATATATAATTTATAATTCATTATTTTATATTTAATTTTTAATAAATGACTATTTTTCCTAAAATATTAAATGAAATTTATTGATTTAAATCCTTACTTTACATTTTTGCTTTGAAAAAATGATAAAAAATAAAAATAAAATATACAAATTAGAGAGAGAGAGAGAGTTGGTTGGTTGGTTCAATAAAAGAGGGCTGCGCTTTTTGGCGTGATAAAAATACACTAATATAATCAATAGAAATCTACATATCAAATCACGTTTAAAGTTGAAAAAATAACGTAAGGAACTTCGTTCCTGACGGGGGTCCCCCGACCGCACAATTTTTTTTTCTTCTCAACTCGTGTAACTAAAGTTTAATTTTTTGCACTCACGTCAATCCTATGATTTCCCTATATCTTAACAATTTTACTTTTTAACTAATAACGTATATTTTTACTTCACTTTTAGCCTAAAAGTGAAAATTTAACAAAAATGCTTAAGCATTGCTTAACAAATAGAATGTAAGGTACTAAGTAATATACAACGAGTTCAATATAATATTTATAAGATTAATATCTTTAAACGGTGAAAAAATTAATAACTTTAAAGAAGAAAGATAGTTGACATACGAGTTTTTCTTTTCTGAGTGTAAGAAAAGGGTTAGGAACTTTCAGTTCAATCTTAATTAGATGGCAATATTAACAATCTGAAGCCACTAATATTTTTGTTTAGTTTTCTTCTAAAATTTAAGGTTAAATAACTCATCAAACTAAAGTTAACAATCAAATTTCCCACCTCCTTAAGTATACAATCTTAAGCCTGTTTAGATCGCTTGTTTGATAGGGCCCTAAATATATAGGAAAATCGCATTTAAAAAAGAAGGTGCGGTATGACGTGTGGTAATGTCAAAAGGGGTATCTGGTAGAGTAAAAAAACTGTGCCCATCTCCCCATTCAATCTTTCAGTCAAAAATTAAATAAAGATAAAGTCAAACTAATGGATAATAATCAATATCTATTTGCTTTTTCAAGCGATGTGTAAGTCTGTAAAAAAGTTCATTTACAGCCTAAAAAGTTTTAAAACATTTAATTTTGATGATTATTCTATAATTTGACACCTGTGATCCATATCCTTCCCCTGAAGGTTTTAATTCGTTAAAAATCCCTTTCGTACAAACAGTGGAGTTAATTCTTGGGAACTCTTGAGGTTGAAGTTCCCCTCGCCGGTACCCGCTTCCATGGTTCAACCTGTCCCTGGTGGTTTGCATTGGGAACATAGTCCCCTATTAGTCATGGGAAACCAAATTCCCTGACCGACGGCAAAAACCGAGTCTTGTCTTTCGCACTCGAGCAATGCGTAAATCTGGTGACCTTAGGTTGATTGGCCTTCGCAAGGCCGTACTGCGAAGACGGTGACCTCGGGGAAGGGCTTGAGTAACTCTCAACTTGTGCCTGATTTTTAGTTTCCTCTATTTTGGGTGTGTGGGGCAATTACGAACAATTGAACTCTTTTAACTACATATTTGTTTTAATAGGGTGATACAAACCTGATATCCATCGGGCCTGCCACCTGTTTTTACCTTTTCAAGGAAATGTGTTCATAGAACAAAACATTAAGGCAAGTTGGTTGAAATAATTCTCTTTAGTGACGGGTGAAAGCAAAATATCATCTTTGTATGGTTTTCTATGTACTTTCGAGAGAATGCAGTGCTATATGACGATGTCACCTGAGTGTATCTTTAGCAGAAATTCTTAAGGGTGTAGTATTAAGTATTTATAATTCTGGGAAGAACAATATCTTTTAGGGTATCCTGGATTTTCCAAGTATGCCGGGTAGTTAGAGATCCGTGTACCCGGAATGTTCTTCAAGGATTTCATCCTCCTCAGACAGAATCTTGGTTATTAGTAGACTTCTTTAAAATGAAACAAATCATTTCAAGACCTCTACCATCTATTTTTGTAAATTATATTTATATTCACAGACAATCCACAACAAAGTAACAATCTTTCTAATCAAAGTTCCCTATATAGAACGAAACTTATTTTTACAATTTTTCGTTTTAAATCGAATTAAAATTCTGTAAGTATTTTAACTTTTTATGGTAATATCAAAGTACCTTCTAACTAATGAAGAAATCTGTTTGATGATAATGATTAATTGGAATTATTTAATGGTTTTTAGGACGGAATCGAGTTAAATTTGTAAGACTCCTTGTTTGAAATCTTCAAATTCAGTTAAATTTGAATTAGAACACTGCTAGTAAAATTGATGTTAAATAGTTCTAAATTACTGACCCAAGAGTACTGTAAGAACTGTAACTAATTTAAAACTTGTAAAAGATGATAAATACGAAACAAAAAGTTTCTTTTAATTAATTTTAAAGAAACTGGCTGTCTTTGCATTATTAATAATGCTATATTTCTCACTCGCGCATAGTTTAATAAGTTAACTGAAACGAGGCTCATTTCTCTTTGATTTATATAAGCTATAATACACTGGTGTAAGAAATTAAGAGAATTTGCAGACTTGGTGGATTATCTCTAGAACTACTGTACCGATTTTAATGAAATTTGATATGTACATACATTGATACAATACAAAACAAATAACCATTCAATAATTGTAATACACACGCATGATCGTGCGTAATACTAGTTGGAGTCGAAAGGTATGAAACAGCGGTTGCAGAATAAACAAAAAAATGGGTTAATGGATGGGTTAATAGGGGGTGTGGTCCCCTCTTACAGATATACATGTCTCGCAGCGTGATTTCATACTTGAAATGAGGCAGTTTATCATTTCCTGTGGCAATTGGTCCCGCTCGTTCAGCAACGCTGTTTTCATTCCCTGGATGGTTCTCGGAGGGGGGTTGCGAGTTGCAATTGCCCTCCCCAGAGCGTCCCAGACATTCTCTATAGGGTTAAGGTCTGGAGATCTCGCTGGCCAATCCATCCGGCGAATATCCTCACTCTCTAGAAATTCGTCGACCAGACGAGCTCTATGTGGCCTCGCGTTATCGTCCATTAAAATGAACTCAGGACCAACTACACCCCTGAAAAGGCGAACATAGGGCTCCAAGACCTCATCCCTATACCTCACACCAGTCACAGTGCCTCTTTCAAAGACATGGAGAGGTGTGCGGCCATCCAACATGGTGCCTGCCCAGACCATTAAACCTCCTTCGCCATAATGGTCGATTTCGTGGACATTGGAGGGTAGATAGCAGGTCCCTAGTTCTCTCCATATGAACGTATGGCGAGAATCGGTGTTTAGGCTGAACCGGGACTCATCAGTGAAGAGAACGGTCGCCCATTGATACATAATCCAATCTCTATGGTCTCCGAACCATGATAAACGAATTCTCCTGTTCGTAGAAGTCAGTGGGGCGCAAACAGCAGGTCTTCTTGCAAACAACCCTCTCTCATGAAGTCTTTTGGAAACAGTCACCCTTGATACACGGGTTCCTGTGGCTGCATACAAGTCACGAGAGAACTGAGAAGCTGTAGCACTCCTGTTACGCCTCGCTACAATCGACAAATGGCGATCTTCTCTGGCCGTCGTGGCTCTTGGACGACCTTGCCCAGGCTATCTCTCGATGGATCCAGTATCCTGGAACTTTTTCCATAAGTTACACATGACGCTGGGCGTTAAATAAAACTCTCTACAAATTTGGACTTGAGATTGACCTGCTTCTAGCCTCCCCACAATGCGCCACCTCATTCCATCATCTAAACGTTGGTGATTACACATTTTTACTGTTACAATTTGAAATAACCGATTGCTACAAAATAACAGCAAGAATTAACCCATTTTTTTTTTGTTTATTCTGCAACCGCTGTTTCATACCTTCCGACTCCAACGAGTGTTACACACGATCATGCGTGTGTATTACAATTATTGAATGGTTATTTGTTTTGTATTGTATCAATGTATGTACATATCAAATTTCATTAAAATCGGTACAGTAGTTCTAGAGATAATCGACCAAGTCTGCAAATTCTCTTAATTTCTTACACCAGTGTATTTTAAGTAGATAGAAAAGGGTGAAATTGTTCGGCATGCTACTTTTACTCAAATATTTTTAGAACTTATATACGTATATGCATAAAATAAGAATGGAAAACTGAGAACTATTAACTCCTTGCAATATAATAAATGCAATATCATCAATTCTTCATTAATAATTAATGATAATGGAGTGTTATATAATGATTTATATGAAAGTAAAATTATGGAAGAATAAAATCCTTGACTGATGAGAAAGAACACTATTAGTAATAATAATAAACTGGCCATATTACTATTAAAAGATGTCCGTATTTCAAAAAATAAAAAAATAGAAAAAAGGTAAACAGCTATCTTTATCGACATAATTTTAATTTGTCGATGCGTCCACTGAAATAAGTAGCATCCTCAAAAAAAAGAAAATTTCGCACGTACCCATATTTCTTAAATCGGCATGTGGCGGCCCAGTGGTACAGCGCGCTGGTTTTCGGTGCTGAGGGTGCTCGGATCGAATCCTGGCATCCGCCACGATAAAATGCTCCGTTCGTGTCGTCCCTTCATAGGGGGGTAATGCTGTCTGCCTATATGGTGGCCCTCCTCATAAACTGGGCAGTAAAATTGCGGTGTAGTATAGGTGAATGTTTGACGACAAGTGCCTCTGCACTGGAAAATATATATACAGTAACCACCGCTTATAGTGATCAGTGGTTATAAGAATCAACCGTTTATAAGAATCAAATATCGCAAACAACAAAAAACAATGTATTATTCCATGTTAAAATTTTCGCTTTAAAGAATCAATCCACCGGTTTTAAGAATCAGTTTACACTTTTCGCTTTCCTTTCATTTTTCCAAAAAAGCCACTTAAACATTCAAAAGGCATGGAGTTCTTTCTTTATTTTTTTTTAAAGAAAGAGTGATAAGATGGGATGGAATACAGTCGTAAAATGCATCAGTTTCTTTGTTAGACATAACATAATAGTTTCTCCTTAAACGCTTTAGCACAACACTGTCCTATTAGCTTGACCCAGGGGCATCTCTACCCGTCCGGGTCCGATTTCACTTTTCTCCACTGACAAACAAAGACAGGGACTCTTTTTTTATCACCTCCCACATCCTGGTTGCTGCATCCTGGTTGCGGCATCCTGGTTGTGTAATCAGCTTCCTGGACGCTGAAACACATAAATCTTCGGCGAAGTGTCCACTATCACTTAGGCAAACGTGACATTAGTAGATTCAGCAAGTTATCAAATCGTGAAACGTAAGCTAGAAGGTTAATCTCCGTCTGAGACTATTGGTATTAAAAGAGGTATGAACAGACTCCTGAAAACTTCATTACGTCAAACTTACATAGAAAACTTTTTCTTGCACCCTTCCTGTAGTTGAAATGTTAAACTGTTAAGCAGGTAGGTTATAACAAATATTGGATTTTTGGAACGAAGTTCTTTTACGCGGCTTACAGTAGAGTGAACTAGCAGGAATCGTCACGTAACGAAAAAGCGTTATGCCCCCTTCATAAGAGCTTTTTCTCAAGGATTCTGTGGCTGAATGGTTATCGCATCGGACTACGGAGTATCGGACTATCGCACTACAGAGCGAGAGGTCCCTGGTTCAAATCCCCGCACAAGCGCTGGCCCGAGGTGCTGGCCCACTCATTCTGGGAATAGCGCAGTATATATATGAAACAAATTTTAATCCTTTTAAATACTCCTAACATGCTTTTTACAAATTCGTTTATCTTATTGCAACAGAATACCGTCCCTTAACCTTGGATTGCGACCTATATTCAACCAATATCAATCTATTAGTTTTTCCCCTAAGGCCACGCGCGGAAAGAGTTATATAACCGTTATATAAGGTTGGAGAACTTTCCACCGATCACACCATATGAACGTGCTAGGGTCACATGTCTGTTTCTGGCCATTTAAAAGTTTCATAGACCCGTACTCGGGAGAGAAATTGCGCGATTCTGTAGTCTTTGTCTGTTTGCTCTCAACCAGGAAACATGTAGAGCTCTTTGTACGTATTTTCAGCGGTCCTGCCGCTGGTCGGGGCGCCGTACCTGACTAGCCGTGATGTGTTTTGAACGTTAAATTTGACAAGTGTATATCCAGTCTTTTTAAAACCCCATTCTTAATAAAAGAACAGTGAAGTTTTTGTGGAGTACCATGTTTTCTGCCTGGACTACGCCACTACGACTCCTTCCTACGCCACTACGACTACAAGATTTCCCTGGGACGCTGAGCTTTCTCGTCCCTGATGAGTCAACGGCCAAGTTATGTGCCCGGCTACAACCATTATACTATTATTATTATTATTACATGTATATATATTATAATATGTATAATATATATATATATATATATACTAGCAGAAAACCCGCGCCTCGCTACGGAGTACATTCAAATTAAATACAACGGTCAATGTATGCAATTAATGCCAAAAAAATAAATATATATATTTATAATAAATGCGACGATCTATGTATACAGTTGATGTAAAATATATATATATATATATATATATATATATATATATATATATATATATATATATATATATATATATATATATATATATATCGTAAGGGATATATATTTTTTTCGATAATATCCAATCGTCTGCTGCATTAGAAAGAAAAAAAATATTTTTTGTCTATTTAGTTGTTATGCACGTGACGATAAATTTATTTACAGTATCAGAAAAAGAAATCACGTGATCGGCATCTAATAAATTAAATTCTAAAAATTAATCTTTAGAAATTCACCAAATATCAGAAAAGGGAGGTAAATGTTCGAAAAAGATTTCATTTGAAAGGAATTTTTATGCTCTTTCTCGTGATATAAATTTTATAACCCTTAAATTATTATTTTACATGCAAACTTAAAAAACGTTACAAAAACAGCTTAAAAATTTAATTTAAAAAAATCTAAGAAGAATTTTTCAAAAATCTCTCTTAGTGCACCCCTACACCATAAGAAGAATCGCCATGTAAAATGTCAGCCCTTTAGGTCCAGCCGTTTGGTCTGTGCGTATGTCAGTGAGTCAGTCAGTGAGTCAGTTACGGAACAGTTTTATATATATACATATATATTATATACATAAATATATATATAAATATATATATATATATATATATGTGTGTGTGTGTGTGTGTGTGTGTAATAACAACTCCCCATCCTTATAACTTTTCCGCCCCACCTTTTTTACTTAACGCGTATTCTAAATTATCCTTGTTTCTTCTCAATAAAGTACAGTCTCTTTCTTCAAATTGCGACCTAGGAATTAACGAACTAACCATCCATATTACCCCTTAGTACACGCGCGTTATAGATATTTGTAAACATGATTCAGCACCACGTGATGTTTTCGCCTCGGAGCGCTTTTCGGAACATCAATGTGGTCCTTATGTAATCAAGTCACATGCTCAATTCTAGCCAATAAAATCATTTCCCCGCGGTCAGTACCCCTACACTTTATAACCTTCTGTAAAAGTTTACAGCGTGCTTTTTACTGTCTGTCGATGTCTTGTCCTGTTTACGCGCTGCTCCGCTGCTGTCCAATATGAATTAAAATCTGCGTTCTGAATGCGTCCCGGCAGGGCCCGGTGGCATTGCTATTGTGTGTGTCCAGTTGTCAAGATACCTGTGTTTTTCTGAATAATATTTGTCTACATTAGAATCCGGAATAAATTAATGTGCGCCGCATATCTGTTGTGTGCATCCTTCCAATGCCTCTCCAGTGTGTGGTTTTCCTCCCCTATGTGTCAACGGCTCTCGTGAAATGGTCTTCATCTCCTGAGACCCTGGCTACGTCTATAACATGTTTGTGTTTCATCTCCTCTACATAGTTTAAGTTAAAGTTTACCGTGCGCGTTAGCCGATATCAGTATAGAGTCGGTAGGATTGATGCTCCTTTGCTGATATCCCAACACTTTATGTCCTAGATCATCTTGTAGCCACCAAAATTTGTGTCCAGTGTAAAATAATTTCGCGTTCTTAACCACCGATTTGTTTTTGACGTCCGTCTTGTTTCCGGTGTGAGCCACTACATTTTTCATCGCAGATTGTCTACAACGGGGATGCTTCAAAATTCAGTGATTTGTGCACTTTGTTCCTTTAGTGCATTCCGTTCCTTTAAAAGAATCTTGTGCCAGAATGTATCTTTAATATTTGCAATTTGTGTCCTTCATTGCACCTTGTCGTGCTGCAACCAGAAGAAAATTGTTTTCTCCTGCGTCAACAAGTTGTTCCGGAGCGGACACTTTCCCACTTCTTCCCCTACGAAATGTTGGATTTGCTGAAATTATGTAATTATCGGTGACAGATTTCCATCAATTTAAATTTGTGTTATGCCGAAGAAAAAAAAATTATTAAAATAAATAAATAAACAAAAATAAATATATATTTAAATTGGGACTCTTAAAGCTAAGACCAATTCTCTATAAAAGTGTGTAAATTTTTTACATAGTTGTGTTTATGATTAATTAATGATCCTTCAGTAAAAGTTATAATGAAAAAGTTTATAAAAGTGCATAAATTATGTATGTGAAATTATAATTAATGTGTACAAATGGTATAAGTTATGTTGATACTGTAAGGGTTAGCTAAATCAAATATAAACGTAAATTTAATCATGCTTTTCATCAGAAATTTAATATTGGTATTATCCCTTTCGAACCTAAAAGAGCAGATCGTTCTTTTAAGTATCTGCTTTTCACACGCAGTTTTAAATCTCTAGTAAAATACGGAGTGAAGTAGGTCAACTCTACTATAAACATGGGTCGAAGGTCACGTTACTCGGGAGTGGAGAGCAATAAATATCGTTTAGTCATCCATAGCTTCGTTAAACATGAAAATTGGGTGTTTTGCGGAAGTGAAATTGTTTTTCAATTTTAGAATGCTTTCCTTTGTCCTTTCTCGCCTCAATAATAAGTGATAAATAAATATAATAAGTCGGAGCTTCTGTAAACATAAGTAGAGTATTTTCTTTCCTCATTTCTCTTCCAGGTTTTAATCAGTGTTTTTTGCATTTGAATTTTTAAATCTTTGCATTTGAATTATTATCCACATGAATATTTTCTCATCATTGTAAAATATTTTAGAAATCATAAGAGTTTAAGATTTTGTTTTATTATATTGAAGTATTAAACTATGGTTTTGAATCCTCGTGAATATATTATGTTGAAGGTTAGACAAGAATGTAAGTACTATAAGAGATTTCCTGGTGTAAAAGGTAGAAATTCAAGGCGTAGTTTCTCATATAAACGGAGCGTCCTTCTAATAGCTGCTAGGGTACCATAATAAGCCACGGATGATTTTTCACACCCGTCTGCTAATAAATGTTCGCCCACTCCAGAAAATTCTCAAAATAGAAAGAATAGAGAATAAATAAATAAAAAATGTATAAAGAGAGATATGTTTAAATATATTGAATAAAGATATGAATATGTAGATGTTATATAACAGGAGTATTCATACCAAAGTACTTATATTCAAAGAATAAAAATAACATAATTTATGGTTACTTAATAGAAATTAGTGTTTACATTAGAAATTAAAGATAACAGGTATTGTAAAGAAATTTGGTTTATCAGTGTCATTTTATAGAAGAGTATTTTTGTGGATATTATATTGTTTTGGATATTGGATATTGAATATTAAAATTAAATTATTGCAACTGATAGGGAATATTGAAGTTCAATTTGAAATGAAGATTGTTATTTTGTGAACCACGTACCATGTACCCGTGTGTCAGAGTACATCTAAATAGTCTTGCAAAATTTAAACGAAAATAATGCACCAATTGAATTGGACCATATTCCTCTGACCTCGAGAAAAAGATTGAGAATTTCCAGATTGTCAATAGAGTGAATTTATGAACTTAATTCTTTTGTTGCATAACTACTCCCAAATATTTTCTAAGGACGGGTATGATATAGTTTAATCAGGATAGAACACCAGCGTAATAAACTAACGTGTGAGCTTCACATTTCCTTAAGACTTTTTCATATTCCCCTCAGGGGGTTTACCTTCTTTAGGTAAACACGGGTGTCGCAATCCCGAGGTACCCCAGCGAACTTTCCCTCCTTTCCCTTTTCTTCTCCTCTCGTCCTTCTACTTTTACCTTTTTTTCTCCCTCGTTGCGGTTACTTCTTCGGAGGTGAGGGCTCCTCATCAGAAGCTGTAGCCATTCTGCTGCTTCTAGCTTCTAATGGCGATTAACTGCCCACGTGTTTGCCGGGCGTGGAGACCCGTGTCCCAGGAAATGGGGATCCTGGTAGTTGAGGGGTTTTATTCTTCGCCATAATGTGGGCTTTAGTAAGATAACTCTCCAACACACTACTTTGGCCCTTGCTTCAGGTAAACGGGAGGTGCACATTGGTTCCGTGTGTACCAATCGGCTTGTCTGTTAGACATTGTTCACTGGCTCAGGGCTAAGCAACCGGTCATTGACTGCGCGCGTATAGTTCCCGGTTAGCACTGGCGCAGTAACCGGCGTCCCCTTGTTGGGCTCCATGGTGGGTGGTGCCGCCGGGGACCGAACATACGGCCCATTTTTATGGATAACTCAACCAAAGCAAGTAGTAATCATCGTGCATCATCTAGTTCAAATACCATAAATCAAACTTCTCGCTTCTTCATAGTTAAGCGAACGGAAGGCAACTTCACCACTGTTTCACCTTTCCTCATTCAAAAATGTATAAATTCTGTAATAGGCCATGTGAATTCAATAAAGAAACTCCGTTCTGGTGACCTCCTTGTTGAAGTATTGACTGCAGTACAAGCTCTGCAGTTGTCTAAGGTAAATATGTTTGGAAATATTGCTGTGTCCGTAGCTCCTCATGGATATTTGAACTCTTCGAGAGGAGTAATATCGGAGGCCGATCTCCTCCATACCCCCGAAGAGGAAATCCTGGAGCATCTACGCGACCAACATGTATCTGGTGTTCGTCGTATTAATATCCGTCGGGATGGGAAAGTGCTTCCAACGAAGCATATCATCTTGACTTTCGACACACCTAAATTACCATCATTCCTTATTGCTGGGTACCTTCGGTGTCCCATCAGGCCCTACGTTCAGAACCCTCTCCGTTGCTTTAAGTGTCAACGTTTCGGACACTCGAAAGCATCGTGTCGTGGTTCCGTGGTCTGTGCCCAATGTGCCCAGCCTGACCATACATCTGAGACCTGCACAAAGCCAGCTAAATGCGTCAACTGCCAAGGAGATCACACATCATACTCACGCTCCTGTCCAAAATGGATAGTTGAGAAAGAGATTCAGACCGTAAGAGCCAACAATAGTCTGTCATACTTAGAAGCGCGCAAACAGGTCGAGGCTAGAAGCCCTAGAGTTGGTGTTTCATATGCCTCTGTTGCCGCATCCAAGAAAGATATGTGTAACTCATCAACACAAACGGAGCCTATTCTTACAACCAATAAACCAAACAATAGTAAAAATTCTAACACTTTATCTTCAAAAATAAGTAACTCACATCCGAGTAAAACATCCCGTTCATCTACCTTAAAACCTTCTACACCAAAACCACCTATACATAAAAAGTTAAAAAGTGCTGAAGTTGCTAAGCGAGTGAGTCATTCACGTAAGGTGAAAGACCCTCGCAATGTGGTGCGTATGGAGGAGGATTCCCTCCAAATTTGCGCGTCCAAATCGGATCTTTCTGATCTGATGCTGGGGTGTCTATGGACACCTCAACTCTTCCAGCTCATGCTCCATCTCCCTCTTCCTCCTGATGGCGACTTTAATTTCCTTGAACTGCCGCGATTTCCGAAATAAACTATCAGATCTGAAGTCTTTGATCACAGATTACCATCCGGCCTGTGTCGCACTTCAGGAAACTTTCCTGATGTCAGCGGACACTGCCAAATTACGTCGTTATAGTATTATTCGGAAGGACAATGTTTCGGGTGTGCGAGCGTCTGGAGGTTTTGCTCTCCTGACCTCCCACAGCTATCCCTATGCTGTCCTATCGTTAAATACTTCACTTCAAGCGGTAGCTGTGCGCGTTCAGATGCGGATATTAATTCCTGTGTGTGTAATATACCTGCCACCTAACGACGTTGTTGATAAAAGAACTCTAGACGACTTGGTGACTCAGCTTCCGGAACCTTTTATTATACTAGGAGACTTTAATGCTCATAATGTTTTGTGGGGGAGTAGCTGTAACACCGCTCGAGGTAGGCAAGTGGAGCAGTTGCTAACTGACCACAATCTTTGCCTCCTCAATAATGGTGATCCTACTCACTTTCACGAGCCATCTCGGACCTTTCACATCATTGATCTTACCATCTGTTCACCGTCAATCTTTCCATCTTGCAACTTTTGGGTCGGGACAGATCTTCGCGGAAGTGACCATTTTTCTGTGTTTGTGTCACTGTCCGGCACTGGATCCGTAGTCTGTCGTCCTGCGAGATTCAAATACGAATTGGCGAATTGGTCGCAATTCACAGACTCTGCGGTCATCACCCAACGTATGGTCGACGGTGACATTGATGATGCGGTTCGTTTTGTCTCCAACGTTATAATAGAAGCTGCCGATGCAGCCATTCCCAAGAGTTCACCTAATGGTCGAAGAAACTCGAAACCGTGGTGGAACCTTGAGTGTTCTGCAGCATTGAAAGTACAACGTAAAATGTGGGGGATATTTCGCCGATATCCCACCACTCCAAATTTCATTGCTTTCAAGCAATCAAGAGCTAACGCTCGTAGAGTGCGTCGACGTTGCCAGAGAGAGTCGTGAAAAAAGTACGTTTCGGAATTGACACCATCCACCCCCAGGAAGCAGCTTTGGACGAAAGTAAAGAAATGCATACGATTATATTCAGTCCAGCCAATACCGTGCATTGTTCAAAATGGTGTTACACTTTCTACCTTAGAGGAAATAAGTAACGCCATTGGCAGCGCCTTCAGTTCAGTGTCGAGTGCGTCATCGTATCCGACCACTTTCATGCGACACAAACTGCGTGCCGAGTCAAGACCTTTGCGTTTCGAAACTCAGTCCGATCTGGCCTACAACTGCCCCTTTACGGAGAACGAGTTGGAGAATTGCCTTCGGCAGACTCGGATGACTTCCCTGGGTCCCGATGGCATTAGTTATGCTATGTTACAGCATCTCTCTCGCAGCTCGCTCCGTAATTTGCTGTATTTATTTAATAGAATCTGGGAGGAACATGCTTTCCCATGCTCTTGGCGTAGGGCGATAGTGATTCCCATTCCTAAACCGGGAAAGGATGCCTCTAACCCTAACAATTACCGTCCAATTGCACTCACCAGCTGTTTATGCAAGCTGCTGGAACGAATGGTTAACAATCGGTTAGTGTATCCGTTAGAATCCCAGATTTGTCTGTCACTTCTACGAAGCGGATTTCGGCGTGGCCGGTCCACGATGGATAATATCATAGCCTTAGAATCCGAAGCTCGCAATGCCTTTGTCAGAAGAAACCACTTAGTGTCTGTTTTCTTCGACATTGAAAAGGCTTATGACCGGACGTGGCGTTATGGCATCCTTCGTGACCTTTATAATAACACATTTCGTGGCCACTTACCGATTTTCATTGCTAACTTCTTGTCACTACGAGAATTTCAAGTTCGCATTGGTGCAACACTTTCCGATGTTTACATTCAAGAAGAGGGAGTTCCTCAGGGAAGTATTGAGTGTTACACTGTTTTCCCTGAAAATTAACGATATTTTACAGTGCTTACCACCTTCTGTTCGTGGCAATCTGTATGTCGATGACTTGCAGATTTCGTGTCAAGGTAAAGATATGCGTTACATTGAACGACAATTGCAAGCTTCAATATCTCGCATGATGGCATGGTGTTCGGAGAACGGCTTTACGTTTTCGGCCGAAAAAACCTCTTGCGTACATTTTTGCAAGCGCAGAGGTTTGCATCCTGACCCGCAAATATACCTAGGTGACTCCCTGATAGCCGGTAGAGAACGTGGTTCGTTTCTTGGCGTGTTGTTCGTAGTAGTTAACTTTCCTTCCGCACGGTAATGTATCTGCGGCGGAAGTCTGAGCAGGCTCTAACTTGCTGAAAGTTCTATCCAACACGTCCGGGAGCTGAGCGATCTACTATGCCTCCGGGTTTATAGCACGTCATTCGATCGGAATGGATTATGGATGCGCCGTGTACGGTTCCGCACGCTTTTCCGTGCTACGGAAACTCGACACGATTCATCTTCCGCCCTTCGAATCTGTTCTGTGCTTTCAGAACATCGCCTATAAGAGCTTAAATGTCATCTGTGGTGATCCTTCTCTACCATCCGTTCGCAATCAATTGTCGCTTCAACTGTATTTTCGCATCCTTTCGCATCCTGCTCACACCTCGTCCATTCGGTTCTACTTGACAGCCAGATAATGACCGAATTTACCAAAATCGGCCATCTTGCATACCGCCGTTTGGACTTCGCATGAGGACGTTTTCTTGTATTTCATCTCCGCTCTGTGATGTTGGATGTCATGCTGCAACCGACTTTGCATTTTCCACCTTGGCGAAACCACAAGATTTCGTACTTGCGCCCCTTCCAGGGTTTTGCAAAATCGAATACGGATCCTGTCATTTTTCGCCAGCTTTTTGCGTCGCACCTTGCTAGTTAACCTAACTGTGTTGATGTTTATACCGACGGCTCTAAAACAGAAGATCATGTTGGGTGTGCCTACTGGCCTGTGGCAGGGACGTTAGGAGCTATTCACTTCCCGACTGTTTTTCTGTCTTTTCAGCAGAGTTTGTCGCTGTACACGAAGCTCTGAAGTATATCTTCCGGCAGAGAGATGGGCGTTTTAAAATGCATACAGATTCCATCAGCGTTTTAGAGACCTTGGAGAATGGCGAAGTGTCACACTCCCATTCCCTTTTATCTCCGGTGTTGGATCTGCATCGTCGCCTCTGTCGTCGTGGCTTCAGTGTCCTTTTCTGCTGGGTGCCTGGTCATGTCGGCATATCGGGTAACGAGCAGGCAGATGCTGCGGCTAAAGGTGCTGTGCATCGGCTGAATCAGCATGTGCCTATCAGTGATGTGAAGTCCGCTGGTGAAAATGTTAGTTAGAAATGAATGTGCAAGTAGATTGGGATCTGCAGTTACTAATAAGCTGCGACAGGTTAAAACATGTATTGGTGCTTGGCCATCAGCTCAACTGCGTCGTGCAGACGTCATACTCACACGGTTGAGAATCGGGCATTCCCTTTGACGCATCGACATTTGTTGATGGGTGAGGATGCCCCTTCTCTGTCAACATTGTAAGGCTCCACTTTCAGTTGGACAATTTGACGTCTTGCCCTTCGCTTCAAGCCCAGTATGATAGCTTTTTTGGCTCCAGTTCACCTATCTTATCTGAACTGCTGAGGGAGCCCCCCCCCCATCCTGCTCTGTTTGCCTTCTTATTTTTTACTGGTTTTATACACAGTCTGTGCTTTAGCAATTGATTTTATAGTTAAACTTTATTGCGTTTTACAAATATATCTTTTTTATAATCTTTTTATCAATTTTATGTATCATTGTTTTTACCACCTTATATATCACCGTCTTTTATGACTTTTACATATCATTTTTCTATATTACCTTGTATATATCATCATTCTAACCCGTTTAAACATAATTTTTATCGTCCCTTTTATTAAGTTTACACGGTTACGCGTTTTTATACTTATTAGTTGGTTATAAATCTGTTATTTCACCATTGGTTCGAGCGTGGCGGCTCTTTATATAATCTCTTTTTGCTCTAGTCTTGTGTTTGGCGCTTTATGTCCTATTTTGGATCTTGAGCCATAAAACCCCAACCAACCAACCAACCAAACTTTATCATATTTCTCCTAAGAGATGTTGAGAGTTAAGATATTACAACGTAAATTCTTCCACATTATCACGTTTAATATTTGACTTATTAATATTTTATATTATAAATTGTTTTATATTTTTTTCATATTATGAAATTTTCAAAAACTCCTTGTTCAATATTCATGTCCACAACCTTTAAGGAAAAAAAATTATGTTGTATTCTTCTTTGTTATATTTCGTTTAGTGAATTTATGTAATGTGTATTCTTTATTGTGGTTTAATATGTGAAGGATAGTATGCGGACAATGACAATAATATTTCGGAAAATTTACCCTCTTTAATTTGTAAATTTATGCGGACATAGAAAATGCTATTTCGAAAAATTTACACCCGTAAATTTTAAACTGATCTTCTAAATTTCGTAAACTGTTCTCACCTGAAGGAAAGCCTTGCTCGAGGAGCCTGGGCTCGGCCCCTCTCGCAGGTCTTTTTCCGGAAGGGGGGATATTGTAATAATAACGCCCCATCCTTATAACTTTTTCCGCCCCACCTATTTTACTTACCGCGTATTCTAAATTATCCTTGTTTCTTCTCAATAAAGTACAGTCTCTTTCTTCAAATTGCGACCTAGGAATTAACGAACTAACCATCCATATTACCCCTTAGTACACGCGCGTTATAGATATTTGTAAACATGATTCAGCACCACGTGCTGTTTTCGCCTCGGAGCGCTTTTTGGAACATCATGCGGTCCTTATGTAATCAAGTCACATGCTCAATTCTAGCCACTAAAATTATTTCCCCGCGGTCAGTACCCCTACACTTTATAACCTTCTGTAAAAGTTTACAGCGTGCTTTTTACTGTCTGTCGATGTCTTGTCCTGTTTACGCGCTGCTCCGCTGCTGTACAATATGATTTAAAATCTGCGTTCTCAATGCGTCCCGGCAGGGACCGGTGGCGTTGCTATTGTGTGTGTCCAGTTGTCAAGATACCTGTGTTTTTCTGAATAATATTTGTCTACATTAGAATCCGGAATAAATTAATATGCGTCGCATATCTGTTGTGTGCATCCTTCCAATGCCTCTCCAGTGTGTGGTTTTTCTCCCCGATGTGTCAACGGCTCTCGTGAAATGGTCTTCATCTCCTGAGACTCTGGCTACGTCTATAACATGTTTGTGTTTCATCTCCTCTACATAGTTTAAGTTAAAGTTTACCGTGCGTGTTAGCCGATATCATTATACGTATATATATATATATATATATATATATATATATATATATATATATATATATATATATATATATATATATATATATATATATATATACATATATGTACTGTTGAATATTTAGGTGAAGTTGAACTATCAATTAGGTTGTAGAAATTAGACGAGGAACAGGCATCTATCTATAATGTTGACTAAATTTGTGGAGTCATTGATCAGTATAAATGGACGCTGAAAGTCTTAATGAAGAAACGGGATCACTCAAGTTCGAAGAAACAATATTGCTGAGACATCAGTCTATAATGTAGAATAATGAAGAATTGTCCCGAAGATATCTGGAGGAGTACAACTTCGGACAAAAGTTCTATACGGCACGATAGACTGCAGCACGACAAAAGTTTTGTCCACCGAAGAAGGAGACCGACAATTCGGTAGGATGATAAGAGTCTTCCAGTAAAAAATTAAAGGTGCTAGAAGATGATTCCTCCGTACATCAATCAGTAGGAATGGAATATGAGCGTCACTGCCGATTCGGTATAGTACACACTTTGCATTGATCGTAAAAGATGGAAGTATAAGGCGTATGTGGCGATAACCTAAGTTCAGACTAGCACGTCAACGTCTGATATTATAGTACAAGCTGATACACGAAAGATTTATAAAAACATTTCAAATTAAAAAATATTTATTTTCCTGTCTAGATTATCATATATAAGTTCACAAAAATAGCTCGAAGCTTACATTAGCTTCTAATCAAAAAATGACCGTTCAGGTCTAAAATTCAGACATCGAGATGAGCTAACACAAATTTATTACCCATAGCTTCCCAAGACAGAAAATGGCACAGCCAAGTCTGCCCGGGAGCTTTTTAAAGCCAGTTTTTAAGAGATCCTACTCTCGGGCGAAAAAAATGGCTAACTCTGTATTTTTTCCACCGAGGAGGCAGGAGAAGTCAGGAGAGAGGGGTTACAGGAACACTAGAAAAATCGCCAAGCCACACAAACGTAGGGAAAAGTAGCTGAGAGACAACGTACAGGATCGGCGGACAGTTTTTGCTCCTACCGTACCAACATCCGGTAGAACGGGGTAGAGCGATTTATCGCCAAAAAAAGAACAAGACAAACGCCAACGGCGAAGTGCGCGAATGGTGCAAACACCCTATTGGTCAAGCCTTCAAGTGACGTAGGAGGCGCAATTTTTGATTGGGAGAGAGAAGGAGAGAACTAGCAAGCGCCTTCTCTTACCCACGTGGCCAGATTCCCACGGCTAGCAAGTGCCCGGAAGCAATTAACAGATGAATACA
Organism: Dolomedes plantarius; assembly: GCA_907164885.2. Classification (NCBI taxonomy): domain Eukaryota; kingdom Metazoa; phylum Arthropoda; class Arachnida; order Araneae; family Dolomedidae; genus Dolomedes; species Dolomedes plantarius. Next base: position 4,821,072 of record OU015501.1, on the reverse strand, counting down.
GGCTGTCGGTGATTTAACAAGGTGACAGTCGATTGGCAAATTTAAATTAATGAACGGCTTTAAATTGACGGCGGCTTTAAATAGCAATAACAGTGCAATTTAAGCGTACTGAACGGAAGTCTAAATATCCGCTCTTTAGAAACTTAGCCGATACATAAAAAGGATCCAATTCTAAAGATCCACGGGGCATTTTCAAAAGAAACGGACTGATTTTAATGGGCTATTTTCCCAGATGTGGCGATTGTAAAGAATGTTCCCAGAACACAAAAATAGCTTAAGCTTAGAGATAACCAGCGAGATTCCCACACTTTGGGGGGACCAACAAAAATTAAACTGTGCTATTTTTCAAACACTTTTAAACCCGTATCACACTGAAGAATTTGGTGAAACTTTAAGCTTTTCGTCAAGCATTTCTCCTCGCGGAGTGTCTGTGAAGGGTTGCTGGAGTTTGACAAACGGATTCGCAAACCGAAGTGGACAGGTTACCGTACCAATCCTGTTATCGACCATTAGGCTTTAGGCATAGCATACAAATTTCTTAGCGCATGTATTACGAATCCATTGCTCACTCGGACATAACCTATTCAAATCATGGCTCCATCCAATTTTATGAGCATATCATCTAAAAAAACGATATGTGCTAAAATAATTTGCCTTACAGCAGCATTAATTGCAAGAAGAAAAAAATCTGAAAGAAAAATTTGGACAAGGGAATGGTTAAAAAAAGAAATAAACTAGGATGTTATGAGAATTTGATGAGGGAACTGGCACTTCAGGTAAGATATTTTCTTTCAAATTTTGCTAGAATTAATAAATTATTATAGAAATAATATTTATAGAATTATTATGCAGAATATTTGACCCTTCTTTAGTCCCCTAAAAGAGGATTATTTCTTTTTCCCCCAACTGTTTGGTTTTAGTGAAATGTTTGAAAAGGTTGCTGTAATATCTTGCTCATAGAAATTTTCTATACATGAAATACAATTATGAAAAATTAAACATATCTTATTTTTTTTAATACTAGGATACTGAAGGCTATAGAAGGTGGATTAGGATGGATACAGCATCTTTTGAGTATTTGCTTGAAAAAGTATTACCTTTGATACAAAAAGAAATACACAAATGAGACACAGTATTCCTCCTGGTGAACGTTTGGCACTCACTCTCAGATATTTAGCTACAGGTAAAGATATAGACTTTTTATAAACATTGCTTTTTTTTAAAATCTTAATATTGATATTAAAGACTAGTACAAGATTATCATTATCATGATTTAATGAATATGATGGGCAGGACTGTAGAATATAAACACAGTCGCATACAATAAAGTATAAGTAGGATTAATTATTTTAGGTAGTATAAATATGGTCGATACTAACATACACATGTACTTTTACATATTCTAGTGTATTTCGGTTTTAATACTTTGATTTATATAATATATATGTAGAAGCAGAACTGAACTCTTAACTATGAACTTTAAACTTCATGAAATGTTATTTGTAAACGCATATTATGTCTGGCGCAAGAGGGCGCCGCTAGCACGAACATTATCACGACCCCTCTACTCTGTTTTGGGGAGAACATTAAGACTCCCGCTTTGGATTCCGTCGTGGACGGACTACGTTTTTCTTTCAATTCTTTCTAAATAAATGTAATTGTTTTTGTTATTTACGATGGTTTCTAGTTAGTTTATGTTGTGGATCTTTTATTCCAACCCCGCGCCCACATATATTATGGCAATCTATTTTAATCAAATTTGTTGCTGATGGATAATTACCCCAGAAGTGACCAAGTTGGTCACACAAAATCTATAATCATGAAATTGACAAATGTATTTGCATTAAAATAAACATTTTATTATGTGGGTGCTTACTGTGCAAAATTGAAATATTATATTTGATAGTTAATTAATATAATATAGTAGACTCTCTTTAATTCGCAAGCACCTATAATCCACACATCATAACAGATGTAAACATTGAAATTTGATGTTAAGTTTCAATGCCAATCATTGACAATTCAATAGCTAGCATGTAAAAAATATATATTGTGACATTTTTTTAAAAACCATTAATTGTATATTAAATAAATTCAAATAAAATCATTGTACAATATTTATTATAATATTTCTGTTATTTTAATTTGTCATAATTGTAAAAAAAACTGTGATTGGTTGTTACTTACAATTTTCAAAACATAAACAATAGAATGACCTATAATCCACACTAGCATTGGTCCCAAGCTGTGTCGATTACAGAGAGCCTACTGTAATTAGATGTTAGATTTGGCATGTTAGGCACATTAGAAACTGATGTTTTATTGTTTATGTTTTCTGTACTATTCTGTTTTGAACAAAATTACTATGGACAGATCTTAGATGAAAAAATACACCTATGGATCATTAAAAGAGAATTGCTAAAATGTTTTTCTTTAAGCATTACCCGTGTCTGATTCTTTACTGACAGTATTTATCTTTATTTTTCAGGTGAAACGTGGCAATCATTAAGTTTTCACTTTCGCATTGCTCAAAACACCATTTCTGGAATCTTGCCACTAGTATGCAAGGCAATTTTCATTGAATGCAAGGCTGACTTCAATAGAATGTGGAACCTGTTCCATGGCAAGAGCAAATGTGCAATTTACATTGAATTTAATTTTTAATAAATGTACCTTGTTCAAAGTTAAGATTGAAAATTTTTTTGTTCTGTATAACTTGTAAATAATAACTATACTGGTTTCAATTATGAAAACAGCATACGAAAACTTAGTCTCAAAAGAGGGGTTAGAACGACCATTATTATTTTATGTTAGAACATAACTTTGCCAAGTACCAAATAATTTGATTTCTTTTTTCTGTACCCATATAAATTGGGTTACCCATATGGATCTGATCTTTTGTGGTACAAATGGAAAGATTAGTTTCTAGCAACATTCTTAGCACAAAAAAGTGTGAAATAAAAAAAAATTCAGATAAATTACATTCAGATTTTAGTACAGCTCATATTCAAAATATTAGAATAAATTACATTACATAAAATACTAACACAATATTAAAAAATGGAACATCTACGAAAAGGTTAACTCTCAGATATATCAATAAATTTTGGAATAGTATCATAAATAAATAAATGGAAAATAATTTCTTATTACTTTTTCTCAGTTATTATAATTTTTTTGAATCTGAGCTGTATGCTACTGCTATATATTTTTCAAATGCCAAAAATACCTATAAATACCAGTTATATGCAACATACCAGCTATTTGTAAAATTAAATTATGGTCAATGAAATCAATGAAATGAAACATAAAGTAAAAAATTTATTTAAAAAATTATTTATTATTCAAGTCTGCCATGCAATAATTATTGATAACACCTTGGATTTCAACTCTTGCCTTTTCTTTTAAGTTTACATCTTTTAAACTTTTAAATGTACATCTCAGATAATTAAAAAAGGCATCATCGACATTGTCTTTATCCTCATTTATAGATGCCATTAATTTCTTGACTTGCTCCAACGTGCTGGATATTTGCTTATCCACACTTTCCCCCCTTTTATTTAGGGGGAATTAATGAAGTTTCCATCACTTTCCTTTTATTGGTCTGGGGGCTATTCATTACTGCATTTTCATTGACTGCAGTAACCGATCTTGGGTAAATTCCCCAAATTCACTTTCTGTATCCTGTAAAAAATAGACATTAAAATGGAATATTGAAATGTAATAATAAATTAAAAAATGAGAGCTGTGATCAGGGTTCCAAAATATCGAAAATATCCGATATTTTGATATATATCCAATATTTTCAAAATTGTCAATTTATTGCTGATGATAAATATTTACAGATTTAATACAACTTAAACACCAATACATATTACACATTATATATAAACTAATATAAAACATTATTCTAATATAAAATAGTACTTAATTTTATATATATAATTATAAATAAAATATTTTTTTTCTTTTTTTTAAAGCACTCGTAACAAAATTTTAAGTTAAACATTTTTCTCTTTCAAAACACAAATTATAAAACTCAAATTTTAAGAATGTTTTATTTCTTTAACAAAACTTTAAACACAAAATGAAATTTATTTATTTTTGTTCAAAAATTTAAACAAAAATGTAAGTGTTATTATTGTTGTTATTCAGTTGCATGTAAACTGAATGTTACTATCATAAGTGATCCATAAGTTCGTAATTTAGCTTACCATAAATACTAGTGTCAGTACAGTAAATCAATGCAACCACAATACTTAAAATCTTAGCATTAAAAATATCTCTTGCAATATTGAACATAATGATAAAGCAGGGTAGACTATTATAATGGCTTTCAATACAGTTAACTTTGTTAAATAAGAAGTTATTACTACATGATTAAAAATTCTGATTGATTGTTTTCCGAATACAGAAAAAAAAATTGTAACTTGTTTCAGTGCAATATCCTATGCACGAAGATTATTTCTGTTGACAAACATTGGCGAAGTTTGGCGATAAAAATGACAATTGATATGAATCCATATCAATGATCCGAAAAGTTCCGAAAGATCCACAATTAAATAGAATTATTTTGAAATTATATCAAACGTGGCAATACTATAAATAATTATTAAGTTGTTACGGATAAGAAATGTATAAAAGACATGCAAAATCTTACTTACCGCTAGTAAAAGAAGATTGGTAATGAGGCCATTTCTCACTCATTATCTCCCCTATCTCTTTACAAGTCAACCGCTTTAACGTCCTTTTCTTCTAATAGTAATGACTGTGGTTCCACAGATTTCACGAATTGTAACTTCGTCGATGAAATAATTTAAAATTCTTCTTTAGTCCACGGATCCGTGTTGGCGGCCATATTTTATTCCTTGCTCGATCGCGAGTCACGTGAGCCAAAAACCTGCCCTGCTATTGGACAATTATGTGCAACACAAGCTTTTCGTGAAACTTTTCCCATGTAGAATGGGAAAAGTTGCAGTTAAAGATTCATAGAAAAACACTCTATCACACAGTATTTTAGTGCAACAGTTGCAGGTAAAACAGGTTTAGTGAAACAGTTGCGCTAAAAGCTTGTGCTAAATCTTTAGTGTGATACGGGCATTACAAAGTTAAAGTAAGCAAGTGACTATTAGGAAAACTAGCAAATTGAGGTAGCTAATTAATTTAACTAAGATTTAACGTTAATTTAGTAACCTAAAAGGAATATAACGAAATTCTTCGTTATAATATATATGTATGTATATATGTAAACTCGGACTCTGATGCCCTACGCTCGAGCCATACACATCGGGCCAGATCGACCCCCCCTCACCCGCTGGTGGCAGGAGATCGAGGGAGAGAAAGGTCGATGAACGGGGAAGAACGAACTTCGCCATTGGTGTGGCAGGTTGTCGGGATCTCACTCTTACCACCCACTTCTGGGCGAGCGGGCTATGTAATGCTTTCTTTTTAAATATAATTCTTGTTTTGTTTTAAACCTAGTGTCTAGGATTTTATTTCATTGTCTGTATCTATTTCTGCATTTGCCCCGTGGTAAATTGGTTACCACATATATATGTATATATATGTATGTATATTAGGGTGGCCCTTAGCATATAGGCAAAAAATAAATTTTATATTTTTATAAGTCTCACCCCTATTTCTTTTCCTTTTAGGCTAGTAAGTAACAGGTAAAAATTTTGAAATTTTTCTTTAATAATAACACGTGCCGCAAGGGGGGTGAAAATTGAAATAAATGAGTTAAATTCCAAATTTTTCGCAATAACACTTTTAATAATTCTGTTTTAATTTTAAAAGAAATATTTATGAGTAAAAATAACGGAAATAAGGCCTAGAACTGCTTAACCACAAAAACAAAATTTTATAACATTAAATTTCAATAATAAATGGTTCAATAATTTTTTTATAATGAATGCTTTGAGCAAGATGGAAAATGGCTCCGATATGCTTTTACGACTTGCAATGGGTATTGCTTTTGCTCCTCATCGTGTGTTATAATATTGTTATATTCTTCCATAAGCTTCACACCTCTTTCTGCGATATCATTGGCAACTGTGAGATTTTTGACTACTGTGAGGCCACGTTGATAATCATGAAGAGAATTCCAGATCGCAGGATCAAGAGCAATAAAATCGGATGATATTTTAAACCGCTTAAAAAAATTGGATGTGCTTTTATGACACAAAGTTATGTAGTTCTTTGTGTGTGAATTCAGTCATTTCCTTTAAATCAAAATGAAACGCTTAGAGTCACAAGTAGTTGATTCTTTTTCTTTAAATACTTGGCCATCTTTAATTTTGTTCGACAGGAATTGTGTCATTAAAAAATGCTAAGCCACTATTTCTTCAATAAGTTACCACAAATGTCCACAAAAATATTTTGTTGTTTCTTGGGAAATTTTTTCATTTATTTCATTGTAAAAATAAAGATCTTTTAAAAAACATCCAATCCTGGTATGGGCTAAGGGAGCATTGTACCAAGCTTTTATGTATATTTTTACAGTAAATATACAAATATCCCTTATTCCTTGCAATTTCTGCTGAGTCAAATGAAATTGATTTCGAAAAAATATTTTCAAGCAATAAATAGCTTTCGCCATCCACCTGGCATGGTGAAAAGCACCAGGTAATCGAAATGTAATTTCATTTGCTTCGTGATCTCCTTAAAATATCATAACTAACTGCAGCAGCTCTTTGTAATCGTCTCTTGTCTGTTTAATAACAACTTGTGCTTTGGCAAAATGAAGCACAATCTCTATGTCTTTACCGATACTGTTCACAACAAATTGATCATCAATTCCAACAGTATATTTAGAATTATCTATATTGGCCCAAGCTTGTTGAAAACGTTTAAATAATCCTGTTTCGGGTCCAGACGACGTACCAATGTATGCTTCAAAAGCAGACATTAAAACCAATTCATATATATGGTGTCTGCAAGGTTGGTATAAGTGATCTTTACCCAGTTTTTGATCTAATAAAACGCAAGCACCTTTTATTCTTCCAGTATTTGACGCAGTGGTGTCAGAACACAAGGCTTGCACTGTATCCAAAAGTTTATTTTCAGCAAGCAATTTGTAAATAGCTTCTGTCATATCGTCTCCACTGCAAGAATCCAATTGAGGGACTCCTAAAAGATGCTCTTGTCCGTTAGCGAAAATAATTACTGAAAGTCTGTCAAGCTTTTTGTTTCTAGTTATTGGTGGAAGCGGCTTTCCACCCCAGTGGACAGTAGTGAACTCTAACTGTAACGTGAGACGTTCATTTCAGATTACTGAAGCACGTTCCACACGAAGCTTTTGACGGCATCGCTGTATCGAGGTTCGATTTATAATTAGATCTTCAGTGTTGTGTCCCAAAGCTTCTGAAGTAGCCATTAAAATGTGACAGAGTTTCTGCCACTTAACTTACATTTATCAAGAGCGGCTACCAACTTGGTGTTAATAAAATTAATGTTCCCACGTTTACATTCTTTGGGTGGACCTGGCTGATTTGTGGGACACAACGTATCTTCACGGTCAATTTCATTTTCAGATGAACTCTCCTTTTCAGACGAAACTGACACTAAAACAGAACCTTTTGTAAATATACTACAAAATACTGCGTTAAGAATGTAATAATTCGACAAAAGCAAATTTCAAAAGTACTTAATGGTTTTTATTTACAAGACTCTCGCTGTCCAAGTTCATGTCCTCCATTGCTTCACTCATTTTTGTATCCTCTTTAATTTTTTTCGTCGCTGTTCTTCTACTCTAAGTTGTTTTAGAACTCATTTTTCCTTTTCATCAGTTCTTTTATCAATGCCCCCAAAAACACCAATTCGTCCTTTCTGCCTCTGGGAGATGAGAAATTGTGTGTCTTCTTCTATTGTAATAATTTCCAAGGCATTAGAGTGAGCAATATTAAATTGGTCCTCTAGTTTTTCTTTAAAATTTTGTTCTTTTTGCTCCCGAGTTTCCCTCTTTCGTTTAGAACTTTTTTGAAGCATTATCCATTCATTATATAGAGCTTCCGGTTTAACAATGCAATGTTGAGGTTCTCGAAATGGTGTTCGTGCTTTTTGCCAAAAAATTACAGTTTCAGAAATTACTAAACGAGCACTTTCATGGAGACTTAATTTTAGGCATCTCATATTATAAAATAGCACTTGCATTACTTGTTTGTTAGAAGGTAATTTGCTACCAAATATTTGATTTGTTTCTCTTTCAATCAGATATATATATATGATTGCGAAGTTTACCCTTTAGCGCCATTTTTAACAAACCACGTGCTACCGCTTCGTTTCGAAGACAACGCAATACTGATTATGACTAAGCGCCGTGGTCAGTTTTCCCGACAACCAGGACTGCCGACGCCTCCTACACAGCGCCCCCCTATCGTGAGTCCTACGTGCTGGTGGGTTATGCAAAACTATGTTTTAGTGTATATTTGATATTATTTAGTTTATTAACGCGCATAAAATCTTATTTCATTTTTCTGTTAAAGTGTGGGAAAAAACAGTAATTTTTATATAAATGGCGACATTCACAGTCTCTGCGGCACCACTTAGAATTATGCGAAAGGACCCGATTTTTTGGGGGCTTTAGTTTTAGGCTAGTTGAAAAAAACTGAGGGGGTGGAGACATTAAAAAAAACAAAGTTGAAAAATAAGGGCCACCCTAATGTATATATATATATAATATATATATATATATATATGTGTGTGTATATATATATATATGTATGTATATATATATATATATATATATATATATATATATATATATATATATATATATATATATTTATATATTTATATATGCATATATATACATATATATATATACATATGCATATATATACATATATATACATATATATATATATATATATATATATATATATATATATATATATATGTGATAATAATCACATTTGGAAAATTTAGATGCAGTCGGGCACGAGGAGTGAATCATCTAGTAAATCGCTGCGCACAAATTGGAGAGATGCAGTCGGGCTGAGTGTGTTTCAGGAAAACACTTTTATTCATTTAGGAGATAAACACATGGATCCAGAGAAGGGAACACAGATTTTAGACGATATCCAGTAAATCACTTTTATTCAATCAGAAGGATCGCCAAGGTTGCAGCGGCCACATGACTTGTCCGGCGCCTTTGCCAGGACGGGACGCCGATTACATACAGGCGCGGACCGCAGGTCCGACAGTTACAAGAGTTAGAAACGAAGAGAGAGCGGACAGCATGTCCGATAGCGACAAGAGTTAGCAACGAAGAGAGGGAAAAGTCTTGCGTTCATGCAATATTAAATGGGTGTTTTTTACCTTCGTGAAGTTCACGTGTCCACTTAAGTTTCCCGGGGACTGATAAATTCCGCGCTTGCTAGAGCTCAGACCTATGGCCTGTGCATAGGATAAGTGGCCATAAGTTCTTGTAAAGTGGGTTTTTGACGTTAAAAAGACATAATTTCAGAGTGTTTCGAGGGCTCTTCAAGAATTTTGACACTATACGGACATTCGGAATCTCATAAACTTTCGAACACTCATATCTGGGGATGTTATTGAGTTCCGATACCTCACATGCCTGCACATCTGCAGGGCTGCGATAAATTATACTTACTTTACTTTTAGGTCGCAAATTTTGGAAAAGGGGTCGTGCTTTATTAAAAAGAGAATTTAGAATATGTTTTAAAGTAAAGTAATTTAGGACGTCGCGTTTTCTTGTTACATATATATATATATAAATATGTATGTATGTATATGTATGTATATGTATATGTATATACACTGAAGTGCCACTGAATTAGGGATACCTACCTAGTAACGAATTGGGCCTCCTCTGGCCTTGATAACGGCAGCCACACGACGAGGCATAGATTCAACAAGTTTCTGGAAACGTTCCACGGGAATGGCTTGCCAAATATTGGCTAAAGCTGTCCATAATTCAGTAAGGTTCTTTGGTGCTGTGTGATGGCCTTTCACACCTTGTTCCAAAACATCCCAAAGATGCTCAATAGGATTTAAGTCTGGGGTTCCAGGTGGCCAATTCATGACAGAGAAGTCAGAGGAATGCTCATCCAACCAGCCAGTAGCCAACCGGGACTTGTGAGAGGTACAGTTGTCTTGCTGGAAAAACTCCATTACCGTGCGGATAACAGAACAGCATAAACGGATGGAGGTGATCACCCAGCAACTCTACGTACCGAATTGCATTGAGGGAGGTTGGTACACGCACCAAAGATCCCAAACTGTGCCACGAAAACACACCCCAGACCATGATTGAGCCACCATGCCCTTGTACAGTTCCAGCCAGGCATGCAGGATCCATGGCTTCGTGAGCCTGACGCCATATTCTCAGCCTCCCGTCGGCGTTAAGTAGTCGGAATCGAGACTCATCACTCCATGCTACTCGTTTCCAGTCCTCTACACTCCAGTCTCTGTGCTCTCTTGCCCAGGCAAGACGTGCAGCCCGATGGCGAGTATAGAGCAATGGTACTCTCGTAGGTCGACGGCTCCCGAAACCCATACGGTGAAGCGAGCGTTGCACAGTCCGTTTACGACTGGCACCGTCGACGACTGGCACCGTCATTAAACTGGGTGGTAATTTGAGCTAATATTTGGCTTCGCTGGCTACGTACAATACGCCTGGGCCGTCTCTCACCACGCACTGTCAAGGCTAATTGTCCTTTGCAGTTTGCCCGATCGCTAGTTTTTTTTCCACCATCCATGTATTCTTGGTATACTCTTGACACTGTCGACCTTGAAAATCCTAGCTGTCTGACGATTTCGGAAATTGAATGGCCCATGCGTCGCGCACCTACCATTTGTCCGCGATCGAAGGCGTCTAAATCAGGCAGTTTGCCCATACTGGCAATTCCAACAACTAATTCAGACCAACCACAGTACGCGCTATATATGCAGTTACCACAGTGCCCTCACTTGCACATACATGATGCGCAGCGCTACACAATTTGCATAGGCTTTGCTATCCATAATTCAGTGGCAATTCAGTGTATATATATATATATATATAATATATATTATATATATTATATATATATATATATATATAGATATATATATATATATTGCAAATATTTTTAGCGAATATAATTATTGGCAATTATTGTCTTCTTTGTGAATCGCATGTATACTAAAAGTAAGACCTAATTTCCTAGAAAAGTTGACTCATCAAGCTGTATAGAGAACTGGAATGTTTTTAAATCCTCACTTAGTGAGTCTTCAGCATCTTGCTGCGGGTTTATCCGCAGCATCAGGATTTACCCAGTGGGGCTTCGGCCAGGTCGGGCCTGATGTGTGCTCTTTGGGAGTCTTCAGCATCTTGAGCTATTTCATCAGTTTTTAGCACTGTATAATTGCTCAAAAGAATTTTCTAGCTAATATCAAACGCTGACTTGTGTAGCATAATACATATTTCTTCACTTATAGTAAAAAATTTCATAACACAAAACGATTTGACAATTTTGAGTACAAAATAACGTAAGGAACTTCGTTCCTGACGGGGGTCCCCCGACCGCACAATTTTTTCTTCTCTTATTATAATCATGTGCATCTACTTATAGGTTAAGGAATTAATTTGTATTTTTAGAATTATAAAGAATAATTTTAATAAAAGATAATTAACGTAAATTAAAGAGTATTTTATGGTAAATTATCTAATATATGTATATATAGATGTGTGTGTACCTGACCAGAAACCTAAATTTCGGCTATAAGAATCAACCGCTTATAAGAATCAAAAACAGTAACAACAAACGTGATTCTTATAAGCGGAAATCACTGTATATATATATATATATATATATATATATATATATATATATATATATATATATATATATATATATTTTTCTTAAATTGTTCGAAAAGTAACGTCCCCCCCCCCTCATCAGACTAGGTACATAGATGGCTGCTTGTAGAGGAATGTTTGCAATGGACTTCAAGAGTATGAGTCCTGACTTAGCCTCAATTTGGATCGAACAACCCTAGGGACGAAATCCGATGGGTGCCGTACCTTCCCCTCTCTCTCACAATATGGAACGACTGTCGGAATTCGAACTGAGCACCCTCCATCTGAAACCCGACGCGTTACCACTAGGGTTGTCAACTTTTCTGTGACGATTCCGGGACAAATAGCTCAAAACTGAACATCATCATCATTATCAGTCAGCCTTTACCTAGTTTTCTGAGGAAACTTTTTATGTATGAAAAAATTAAAATACAGGGTTTTTTTATATTTATTTTAAAATTTTTGTATATATTACATAATAATAATAATAAAAATTTTAAATCTTATTATAGCAAATTTAACGTTATATTTTTATAGGTTTTCCAATAATATTTTCTCTCACTTTTTGCTGCAATCACCAATTCTTTCGCAAGTGAGTTCGTATTTAAAAAGTTCGCAAATTCTGCACACGATTCACTATTAAGACGTATTTGCAATTACGCCTTCACTAAGTCGATATTCATGTTATTCCTGGCCTTCGTCCACACACTGTTTATGTGACTAAATACTCTCTCTGGGTAAGCATTACTCGCAGGGATGGACAAAATGAAAGACACAATTTTCATCAGCTCGACCGATTTTTCATGCTTTTTGAAATACTCTGCCCATAGTTTGTCATTGCAATCACCATCTGTGCTATCACCGTGTACTTCCTGGTCTGTATATAAATTGATCTTGTAAATAAATATCGCGGAAACTTTAATTTTAGTCTGTGACGTTCACGCTACCTGTCGGATTACTACGACGTCACAACGTTCAACGGATTTTAAAGATGTCAATTTCAATTTTTTTTAAAATTGGAATAGTTTCCGCTACATTCCGGGACAATTTAGTATTCATCCGGGATCAGGGACAGCGATTCCAATTCCGGGACAATCCCGGCCAATCCGGGACAGTTGGTAACACTAGTTACCACTAGGCTGCCTCGGGTCACGTAAGGTAGCAAAATTGATAGGCAGATGAAAGCAAAGCATTTTGAATGAGAAATTGATCCCCAGAAAGGATCACAACTCATTGTGTTTCGTGCCTTCTTGTTAATTGCACCAATTTTAATCAATAAAATAATTTAATGTTTGTCACATTCAAAGTTAAGCTTGGATTATTCTCTTTATGTTTATTGTTTGTTAATATATTTAGTTACACAAAAGTCATTTAATTTATGTTTAATTAAACATCTTAACTAGGATCTTTTTGTTGTGGAGGCTAATCCACCTGCATTCCCCGTGTAGAAAGAAGGACTTAAGGAACAATAAAAAAATCCCTCTTTTTTTTTCTTACTAAGTTTCCTACGTTTTATGCAAGTGTCTTTTTCCTTAAACATCTGTCAAGGGAAAAATAATAATACTAACATTGTCTGAAAATGCAACGTTCGAAACTCAATACTCTTCTCAAAACCAGATGTTTCCGCTCACTGATCTCTAATCAAATTGAGCATCATTTGCAGCTGATGTCATTTCTATTCTTTTTTCTTTACCGTATCATCGAGAAACAGAACTCATCAAGATGTAAGAGTACTCGAATATGTCTTTGAATCTTTTAAATCGATATTCTTTTATCTGTTATTCTTTTTTGCTTCGTAAAATTGAAAAACAAAATGAATTGTCCATCGTGTAGCAACAATATAAATTATACTAGGAATGAAAATCGTTCTTCCATGAATTGAGCTAAAGTTTCCGGTAAAACATTATGCACATGGGTTGCAGCGACTTGTTTTTTATGCCCTCTTTATGTTTGTGCAAACGAAGGGAGCAAAAAAGTTAGTAAAGTTAGGGTTCAACCATTATTAATTGGTGATACACTAATTAAAGAGGGGAAAGCTCTTGTTTATCGGAATAAACTCGATTCTCATTTTCTCTGTGAAAATCCATCGTCATTTAAAAATGATTATTGCAAGTTCTGAAGAATCATATAAAGAACTCACAAAAACAAAGTCACAACGTCTGATAACCGAATTTGTATTCAAAACCAGTGAAACTAAAGAAACACAAGACGTTAATTTTATTCAAGATAACTTATAGATACATCGCCATTCAATATTTCCAGTGACTAGAGTGATTTTGCACCACCGAAAAACAACTGAAAACGGGCACGTTTATAGTCTAGTAGTGACACTGAATAACTCAGTGATTATGTTATATGTATACATGTATACATGTATAAATAAAAATAAATTCAATTTCTTTTCACCCACTTGCGACTGCAGCACTTTTTCAATTTAAAAAACCCGTATAAACATGATTAAAATAAGATTAGTGGATTTGCTCTTCCTATTTATTCAAGTTCAGTCGATCGTATCCAAATTTCATATGAAAATCAAAAAATTTTTATTAAGTATATTTGGATGGAACCTATCTCCAATTTTGATAGGTTTAATGTTTCTATTTTTACACGGTAGTCTGTGGAACGTATCCCTCGTGCAAAAAGAGAATCGAGTGTATTTTGCTTTACTTATGTATGAGAGTAAGTAGAGTGTAAAGGTATTGTGGGTCGAAGTGGACACATCTTTTTAGTTAACTAAACCCGTATCACACTGAAGAATTTGGTGAAACTTTAAGCTTTTCGTCAAGCATTTCTCCTCGCGGAGTGTCTGTGAAGGCTTGCTGGAGTTTGACAAACGGATTCGCAAACCGAAGCGGACGGGTTACCGTACCAATCCTGTTATCGACCATTAGGCTTTAGGCATAGCATACAAATTTCTTAGCGCATGTATTACGAATCGATTGCTCACTCGGACATAACCTATTCAAATCATGGCTCCATCCAATGTTATGAGCATATCATCTAAAAAAAACGATATGTGCTAAAATATTTGCCTTACAGCAGCATTTAATTGCAAGAAGAAAAAATCTGAAAGAAAATTTGGACAAGGGAAATGGTTAAAAAAAAGAAATAAACTAGGATGTTATGAGAATTTGATGAGGGAACTGGCACTTCAGGTAAGATATTTTCTTTCAAATTTTGCTAGAATTAATAAATTATTATAGAAATAATATTTATAGAATTATTATGCAGAATATTTGACCCTTCTTTAAGTCCCCTAAAAGAGGATTATTTCTTTTTCCCCCAACTGTTTGGTTTTAGTGAAATGTTTGAAAAGGTTGCTGTAATATCTTGCTCATAGAAATTTTCTATACATGAAATACAATTATGAAAAATTAAACATATCTTATTTTTTTAATACTAGGATACTGAAGGCTATAGAAGGTGGATTAGGATGGATACAGCATCTTTTGAGTATTTGCTTGAAAAAGTATTACCTTTGATACAAAAAAGAAATACACAAATGAGACACAGTATTCCTCCTGGTGAACGTTTGGCACTCACTCTCAGATATTTAGCTACAGGTAAAGATATAGACTTTTTATAAACATTGCTTTTTTTTTAAATCTTAATATTGATATTAAAGACTAGTACAAGATTATCATTATCATGATTTAATGAATATGATGGGCAGGACTGTAGAATATAAACACAGTCGCATACAATAAAGTATAAGTAGGATTAATTATTTTAGGTAGTATAAATATGGTCGATACTAACATACACATGTACTTTTACATATTCTAGTGTATTTCGGTTTTAATACTTTGATTTATATAATATATATTATGGCAATCTATTTTAATCAAATTTGTTGCTGATCGATAATTACCCCAGAAGTGACCAAGTTGGTCACACAAAATCTATAATCATGAAATTGACAAATGTATTTGCATTAAAATAAACATTTTATTATGTGGGTGCTTACTGTGCAAAAATTGAAAATATTATATTTGATAGTTAATTAATATAATATAGTAGACTCTCTTTAATTCGCAAGCACCTATAATCCACACATCATAACAGATGTAAACATTGAAATTTGATGTTAAGTTTCAATGCCAATCATTGACAATTCAATAGCTAGCATGTAAAAATATATTGTGACATTTTTTTAAAAATCATTAATTGTATATTTAAATAAATTCAAATAAATCATTGTACAATATTTATTATAATATTTCTGTTATTTTAATTTGTCATTAATTGTAAAAAAAAACTGTTGATTGGTTTACTTACAATTTTCAAAACATAAACAATAGAATGACCTATAATCCACACTAGCATTGGTCCCAAGCTGTGTCGATTACAGAGAGCCTACTGTAATTACGATGTTAGATTTGGCATGTTAGGCACATTAGAAACTGATGTTTTATTGTTTATGTTTTCTGTACTATTCTGTTTTGAACAAAATTACTATGACAAATCTTTAGATGAAAAAATACACCTATGGATCATTAAAAGAGAATTGCTAAAATGTTTTTCTTTTAAGCATTACCTGTGTCTGATTCTTTACTGACAGTATTTATCTTTATTTTTCAGGTGAAACATGGCAATCATTAAGTTTTCACTTTAGCATTGCTCAAAACACCATTTCTGGAATCTTGCCACTAGTATGCAAGGCAATTTTCATTGAATGCAAGGCTGACTTCAATAGAATGTGGAACCTGTTCCATGGCAAGAGCAAATGTGCAATTTACATTGAATTTAATTTTTAATAAATGTACCTTGTTCAAAGTTAAGAATGAAAATTTTTTTGTTCTGTATAACTTGTAAATAATAACTACACTGGTTTCAATTATGAAAACAGCATACGAAAACTTAGTCTCAAAAGAGGGGTTAGAACGACCATTATTATTTTATGTTAGAACATAACTTTGCCAAGTACCAAAATAATTTGATTTCTTTTTTCTGTACCCATATAAATTGGGTTACCCATATGGATCTGATCTTTTGTGGTACAAATGGAAAGATTAGTTTCTAGCAACATTCTTAGCACAAAAAAGTGTGAAATAAAAAAAATTCAGATAAATTACATTCAGATTTTAGTACAGCTCATATTCAAAATATTAGAATAATTACATTACATAAAATACTAACACAATATTAAAAAAATGGACATCTACGAAAAGGTTAACTCTCAGATATATCAATAAATTTTGGAATAGTATCATAAATAAATAAATGGAAAATAATTTCTTATTACTTTTTCTCAGTTATTATAATTTTTTGAATCTGAGCTGTATGCTACTGCTATATATTTTTCAAATGCCAAAATACCTATAAATACCAGTTATATGCAACATACCAGCTATTTGTAAAATTAAATTATGGTCAATGAAATCAATGAAATGAAACATGAAGTAAAAAATTTATTTAAAAAATTATTTATTATTATTAAAAAATTATTTATTATTCAAGTCTAGCATGCAATATTTATTGATAACACCTTGGATTTCAACTCTTGCCTTTTCTTTTAAGTTTACATCTTTTAAACTTTTAAATGTACATCTCAGATAATTAAAAAAGGCATCATCGACATTGTCTTTATCCTCATTTATAGATGCCATTAATTTCTTGACTTGCTCCAACGTGCTGGATATTTGCTTATCCACACTTTCCCCCCCTTTTTTTAGGGGGAATTAATGAAGTTTCCATCACTTTCCTTTTATTGGTCTGGGGGCTATTCATTACTGCATTTTCATTGACTGCAGTAACCGATTCTTGGGTAAATTCCCCAAATTCACTTTCTGTATCCTGTAAAAAATAGACATTAAAATGGAATATTGAAATGTAATAATAAATTAAAAAATGAGAGCTGTGATCAGGGTTCCAAAATATCGAAAATATCCGATATTTTGATATATATCCAATATTTTCAAAATTGTCAACTTATTGCTGATGATAAATATTTACAGATTTAATACAACTTAAACACCAATACATATTACACATTATATATAAACTAATATAAAACATTATTCTAATATAAAATAGTACTTAATTTTATATATATAATTATAAATAAAATATTTTTTTTCTTTTTTTTAAAGCACTCGTAACAAAATTTTAAATTAAACATTTTTCTCTTTCAAAACACAAATTATAAAACTCTCAAATTTTAAGAATGTTTTATTTCTTTAACAAAACTTTAAACACAAAATGAAATTTATTTATTTTTGTTCAAAAATTTAAACAAAAATGTAAGTGTTATTATTGTTGTTATTCAGTTGCATGTAAACTGAATGTTTACTATCATAAGTGATTCATAAGTTCGTAAATTTAGCTTACCATAAATACTAGTGTCAGTACAGTAAATCAATGCAACCACAATACTTAAAATCTTAGCATTAAAAATATCTCTTGCATTATTGAACAATAATGATAAAGCAGGGTAGACTATTAATGGCTTTCAATACAATTAACTTTGTTAAATAAGAAGTTATTACTACATGATTAAAAATTCTGATTGATTGTTTTCCGAATACAGAAAAAAAAATTGTAACTTGTTTCAGTGCAATATCCTATGCACGAAGATTATTTCTGTTGACAAACATTGGCGAAGTTTGGCGATAAAAATGACAATTGATATGAATCCATATCAATGATCCGAAAAGTTCCGAAAGATCCACAATTAAATAGAATTATTTTGAAATTATATCAAACGTGGCAATACTATAAATAATTATTAAGTTGTTACGGATAAGAAATGTATAAAAGACATGCAAAATCTTACTTACCGCTAGTAAAAGAAGATTGGTAATGAGGCCATTTCTCACTCATTATCTCCCCTATCTCTTTACAAGTCAACCGCTTTAACATCCTTTTCTTGTAATAGTAATCACTGTGGTTCCACAGATTTCACGAAAAGTAACTTCGTCGATGAAATAATTTAAAATTTCTTCTTTAGTCCACGGATCCGTGTTGGCGGCCATATTTTATTCCTTGCTCGATCGCGAGTCACGTGAGCCAAAAACCTGCCCTGCTATTGGACAATTATGTGCAACACAAGCTTTTCGTGAAACTTTTCCCATGTAGAATGGGAAAAGTTGCAGTTAAAGATTCATAGAAAAACACTCTATCACACAGTATTTTAGTGCAACAGTTGCAGGTAAAACAGGTTTAGTGAAACAGTTGCGCTAAAAGCTTGTGCTAAATCTTTAGTGTGATACGGGCATAATAATGTGGAATGCTATAATTTTTCAGACTCCAAACCTTAGGGAAGTTTGATATGGAGCCACCTTATTAGTGTATTCTTAAAAGGCCGTTGTTAGAATTATTTACTTAAATGCGAGTACCCTTATTTAGTGATTTTTTTGCAGCTATTAGAGTTATTGAGGTCTGTTTTATGCCCGTATCACACTAAAGATTTAGCACAAGCTTTTAGCGCAACTGTTTCACTAAACCTGTTTTACCTGCAACTGTTGCACTAAAATACTGTGTGATAGAGTGTTTTTCTATGAATCTTTAACTGCAACTTTTCCCATTCTACATGGGAAAAGTTTCACGAAAAGCTTGTGTTGCACATAATTGTCCAATAGCAGGGCAGGTTTTTGGCTCACGTGACTCGCGATCGAGCAAGGAATAAAATATGGCCGCCAACACGGATCCGTGGACTAAAGAAGAAATTTTAAATTATTTCATCGACGAAGTTACAATTCGTGAAATCTGTGGAACCACAGTGATTACTATTACAAGAAAAGGATGTTAAAGCGGTTGACTTGTAAAGAGATAGGGGAGATAATGAGTGAGAAATGGCCTCATTACCAATCTTCTTTTACTAGCGGTAAGTAAGATTTTGCATGTCTTTTATACATTTCTTATCCGTAACAACTTAATAATTATTTATAGTATTGCCACGTTTGATATAATTTCAAAATAATTCTATTTAATTGTGGATCTTTCGGAACTTTTCGGATCATTGATATGGATTCATATCAATTGTCATTTTTATCGCCAAACTTCGCCAATGTTTGTCAACAGAAATAATCTTCGTGCATAGGATATTGCACTGAAACAAGTTACAATTTTTTTTTCTGTATTCGGAAAACAATCAATCAGAATTTTTAATCATGTAGTAATAACTTCTTATTTAACAAAGTTAATTGTATTGAAAGCCATTATAATAGTCTACCCTGCTTTATCATTATTGTTCAATATTGCAAGAGATATTTTTAATGCTAAGATTTTAAGTATTGTGGTTGCATTGATTTACTGTACTGACACTAGTATTTATGGTAAGCTAAATTTACGAACTTATGGATCACTTATGATAGTAAACATTCAGTTTACATGCAACTGAATAACAACAATAATAACACTTACATTTTTGTTTAAATTTTTGAACAAAAATAAATAAATTTCATTTTGTGTTTAAAGTTTTGTTAAAGAAATAAAACATTCTTAAAATTTGAGTTTTATAATTTGTGTTTTGAAAGAGAAAAATGTTTAACTTAAAATTTTGTTACGAGTGCTTTAAAAAAAGAAAAAAAATATTTTATTTATAATTATATATATAAAATTAAGTACTATTTTATATTAGAATAATGTTTTATATTAGTTTATATATAATGTGTAATATGTATTGGTGTTTAAGTTGTATTAAATCTGTAAATATTTATCATCAGCAATAAATTGACAATTTTGAAAATATTGGATATATATCAAAATATCGGATATTTTCGATATTTTGGAACCCTGATCACAGCTCTCATTTTTTAATTTATTATTACATTTCAATATTCCATTTTAATGTCTATTTTTTACAGGATACAGAAAGTGAATTTGGGGAATTTACCCAAGAATCGGTTACTGCAGTCAATGAAAATGCAGTAATGAATAGCCCCCAGACCAATAAAAGGAAAGTGATGGAAACTTCATTAATTCCCCCTAAATAAAAGGGGGGAAAGTGTGGATAAGCAAATATCCAGCACGTTGGAGCAAGTCAAGAAATTAATGGCATCTATAAATGAGGATAAAGACAATGTCGATGATGCCTTTTTTAATTATCTGAGATGTACATTTAAAAGTTTAAAAGATGTAAACTTAAAAGAAAAGGCAAGAGTTGAAATCCAAGGTGTTATCAATAATTATTGCATGGCAGACTTGAATAATAAATAATTTTTTAAATAAATTTTTTACTTTATGTTTCATTTCATTGATTTCATTGACCATAATTTAATTTTACAAATAGCTGGTATGTTGCATATAACTGGTATTTATAGGTATTTTGGCATTTGAAAAATATATAGCAGTAGCATACAGCTCAGATTCAAAAAATTATAATAACTGAGAAAAAGTAATAAGAAATTATTTTCCATTTATTTATTTATGATACTATTCCAAAATTTATTGATATATCTGAGAGTTAACCTTTTCGTAGATGTCCATTTTTTTAATATTGTGTTAGTATTTTATGTAATGTAATTATTCTAATATTTTGAATATGAGCTGTACTAAAATCTGAATGTAATTTATCTGAATTTTTTTTTATTTCACACTTTTTTGTGCTAAGAATGTTGCTAGAAACTAATCTTTCCATTTGTACCACAAAAGATCAGATCCATATGGGTAACCCAATTTATATGGGTACAGAAAAAAGAAATCAAATTATTTTGGTACTTGGCAAAGTTATGTTCTAACATAAAATAATAATGGTCGTTCTAACCCCTCTTTTGAGACTAAGTTTTCGTATGCTGTTTTCATAATTGAAACCAGTATAGTTATTATTTACAAGTTATACAGAACAAAAAAATTTTCAATCTTAACTTTGAACAAGGTACATTTATTAAAAATTAAATTCAATGTAAATTGCACATTTGCTCTTGCCATGGAACAGGTTCCACATTCTATTGAAGTCAGCCTTGCATTCAATGAAAATTGCCTTGCATACTAGTGGCAAGATTCCAGAAATGGTGTTTTGAGCAATGCGAAAGTGAAAACTTAATGATTGCCACGTTTCACCTGAAAAATAAAGATAAATACTGTCAGTAAAGAATCAGACACGGGTAATGCTTAAAAGAAAAACATTTTAGCAATTCTCTTTTAATGATCCATAGGTGTATTTTTTCATCTAAAGATCTGTCATAGTAATTTTGTTCAAAACAGAATAGTACAGAAAACATAAACAATAAAACATCAGTTTCTAATGTGCCTAACATGCCAAATCTAACATCTAATTACAGTAGGCTCTCTGTAATCGACACAGCTTGGGACCAATGCTAGTGTGGATTATAGGTCATTCTATTGTTTATGTTTTGAAAATTGTAAGTAAAACCAATCAACAGTTTTTTTTACAATTAATGACAAATTAAAATAACAGAAATATTATAATAAATATTGTACAATGATTTTATTTGAATTTATTTAAATATACAATTAATGGTTTTTAAAAAAATGTCACAATATATATTTTTACATGCTAGCTATTGAATTGTCAATGATTGGCATTGAAACTTAACATCAAATTTCAATGTTTACATCTGTTATGATGTGTGGATTATAGGTGCTTGCGAATTAAAGAGAGTCTACTATATTATATTAATTAACTATCAAATATAATATTTTCAATTTTTGCACAGTAAGCACCCACATAATAAAATGTTTATTTTAATGCAAATACATTTGTCAATTTCATGATTATAGATTTTGTGTGACCAACTTGGTCACTTCTGGGGTAATTATCCATCAGCAACAAATTTGATTAAAATAGATTGCCATAATATATGTGGGCGCGGGGTTGGAATAAAAGATCCACAACATAAACTAACTAGAAACCATCGTAAATAACAAAAACAATTACATTTATTTAGAAAGAATTGAAAGAAAACGTAGTCCGTCCACGACGGAATCCAAAGCGGGAGTCTTAATGTTCTCCCCAAAACAGAGTAGAGGGGTCGTGATAATGTTCGTGCTAGCGGCGCCCTCTTGCGCCAGACATAATATGCGTTTACAAATAACATTTCATGAAGTTTAAAGTTCATAGTTAAGAGTTCAGTTCTGCTTTCTACATATATATTATATAAATCAAAGTATTAAAACCGAAATACACTAGAATATGTAAAAGTACATGTGTATGTTAGTATCGACCATATTTATACTACCTAAAATAATTAATCCTACTTATACTTTATTGTATGCGACTGTGTTTATATTCTACAGTCCTGCCCATCATATTCATTAAATCATGATAATGATAATCTTGTACTAGTCTTTAATATCAATATTAAGATTTTAAAAAAAAGCAATGTTTATAAAAAGTCTATATCTTTACCTGTAGCTAAATATCTGAGAGTGAGTGCCAAACGTTCACCAGGAGGAATACTGTGTCTCATTTGTGTATTTCTTTTTTGTATCAAAGGTAATACTTTTTCAAGCAAATACTCAAAAGATGCTGTATCCATCCTAATCCACCTTCTATAGCCTTCAGTATCCTAGTATTAAAAAAATAAGATATGTTTAATTTTTCATAATTGTATTTCATGTATAGAAAATTTCTATGAGCAAGATATTACAGCAACCTTTTCAAACATTTCACTAAAACCAAACAGTTGGGGGAAAAAGAAATAATCCTCTTTTAGGGGACTTAAAGAAGGGTCAAATATTCTGCATAATAATTCTATAAATATTATTTCTATAATAATTTATTAATTCTAGCAAAATTTGAAAGAAAATATCTTACCTGAAGTGCCAGTTCCCTCATCAAATTCTCATAACATCCTAGTTTATTTCTTTTTTTTAACCATTCCCTTGTCCAAATTTTTCTTTCAGATTTTTTTCTTCTTGCAATTAATGCTGCTGTAAGGCAAATTATTTTAGCACATATCGTTTTTTTAGATGATATGCTCATAAAATTGGATGGAGCCATGATTTGAATAGGTTATGTCCGAGTGAGCAATCGATTCGTAATACATGCGCTAAGAAATTTGTATGCTATGCCTAAAGCCTAATGGTCGATAACAGGATTGGTACGGTAACCCGTCCACTTCGGTTTGCGAATCCGTTTGTCAAACTCCAGCAACCCTTCACAGACACTCTGCGAGGAGAAATGCTTGACGAAAAGCTTAAAGTTTCACCAAATTCTTCAGTGTGATACGGGTTTTAGGTAACATCAACATTGTTCATGGGTTATTGTATTACAAAAGAAAGCTATATTCCTGCATTCACACATATGATTAGTGAAGCGTTTCATCCTCTTTGGTGTCATGAGCTTATAGTGTTTTCTGTGTTTGTTTTTTTACATCGCATTCAAACATCAACTACTTCTGTATAAACAATCTTCCAATAAATACATTTTCCACTATAAAAAGATTTCATTTGAGAGAGTTGACATGGCACAAAAGAATTAAGCTAGAAAATTTTAAGCCCCATCTTCCATATTCACAATTTGACCTTCCGTTCATTCCTTATAAAAGTTAATGTTCAATTTTTTTAGAAATTTTGAAAGGTATCCTGTCTCTTTGACCAATATTTTCCCCATCGTTAAATGCACTCGAGTCAGATTTTTTTACCATCCATTTCATTCTACTACTTTCCCTAATTCTCGAAAGAACTGAACTACACATATTGACTAAGAGGCTTACTGCCCGATAACACCAAATTTTATATTTTTCGTACACTTGACACTGTAAATGAACATTTCACCTGAAAACACGAGTATCAAGATTTTACGAACTGATAAGTTTATAAACATATTGTTCCTTTTAACGATCTGCGAAACACGAATCTTTGACTGGGGGGGAGGGGGAAGTAAAGCTGAACTTATAAGGCAACCCTGAATGTTCAACAAGACTGAGATCTAGTAAAGACAATGGGCAAAATAATGGGTCATGTATTCCTTTTATAGAAACTGATATATTATGCAGCTGTGCGTGATATTTAAACCATTCAAACAAATTGTTAGCAGCATGGAAAGATGTATAATCCGCTTGAAATCATATCGTGTGATCGAGATACAGCATAGGCAGTTATTGTTTCAGAAGAACTTGGTCAGATTGGACAAGTAGCCTTAAACGTTAACTTGTTAGAGAAATGTCTTCTAGGTGTAAAGTGAATCTGTCGATGCTCCCAAGAAAATTACATTCAAAATTCTCAGGGATATTTAATGTATCTCTAGATATAATGTTGTAGTACTTAAAACTGTGTTAGTAGATACAAGTGGCCTCCAAAAAGCTCACTATTTTTTATTGCGTTCTTTGTGATACTAATGTTCTAAAATCTTTTGACTGAAAGCTATATTTCCGGCTTGATTTCCTCTTTATTTAATGGACATTTTACTTTCCTTGGAAGATAATATTCTGTCTTATCCCTTCCTTTATCTGACTGTAATAATCAGACACTCCTGTACTTATGGTGTTAAAAAAGGGGGAAAAAAAGAACAATCATTCCAGGGATATATTTTAACCTCTTCCCTCGAGAGGAAAATCCCTTCCCAAAATATTCACCTAGTAACTTACAGAAAGAAATTCTGGCTATAATGTGTGATATTTTTTCAAAAGGTTTCGCGTTTCTATTTCTACCTGCTTAAAACGTAGCAAGCCGAATCAGAGTAAAATACAGCACAATGTATTTATACAAAAATACTTCCCACTCTCCATGCATCCAACAGTAACAAAAAATTGCTCCGCTGATCCCGTCCTAAAGGAAATTAGGAGGGTAGCATCGATATAATAAGTCATTTCATAAACGTTGGGATTTTTGTTACTTTTTTACCCCCGTGAGATGTAGCCATGAGGTCGAAGTTGAAACGGATTAAAAACCTCTTTCAGCTTTCTGTTTATGAAGCAAATTTCCTCGCGTGTATCTAAAATAGGAGTGTAACTGAGAAAGGTAACCCTTCACCGGAAAAACGGATGCTGGCTGCCCCACTACTTCATTCATGTTGCCTCGGATCATGAATGAAATATTGAATTCATTTCCCTTGATGGATGACCTACACTCTTCGTTTTTCAAGAAAAATGATAATTCTTTTGTAAACGGAATATAACGAGTAATGCGACTATTCTCGCAGACAGATTGGCAAAAAATTATGCAACCACTTCCACTTGTTTCAGTGTAGTACCATTAAATTATATCATACTTTTGTTTACAATATAACTTTTTTTTCGACCACTCAAATAACATTCTGTCGACGTAAGGTCATATCAAGGCCTGATTGTAAACTGAATCCCAAACATGTTATACTACGAAGAATCACCCTGTATGTATCTTTACAGTTATTTCAAAAAATTGGATTTCCAACAAAAATATTGGGCTCTCATGGTGTGTTTTAAAGCATTGAACCATTGGTGGCCAATCTTTTGGCTTGTTTGGGTGGCTCTGATTGAAAAGGAATTGTCTTGGGCAGCGTATAATTAAGCAGAAAAACTTACTTTATTTTTTTCATAATATTAAAAAAGAGAGCTGCCTAAGCAATAATACTAGTGGGATAGTTGACCTTGCTTTGGAGAAACGAATACATTTGTAGGTGATCATGGAGAATTGATCAAATTCAATAAAACAAACTTCCAGGCATATATCAACAAGGAATTCGATCATTGATATTTGATAATTTAATTCTGTTACAATATTTACACTTATGAACAACTTTGAAACATAAAACAAAATGAAATTAAGAATTCAAGAGTTACATCATGCGTCATGCGTGCATGAAATCAGGATTCGAACTAACGACAGACAGACACCAAAAAGTTCACGTTGACTCACCGCCCCTGAACACATCTGGCCACGCACACGCGCGGAAGGGATGAGGTCCCAACAGCATCTATGTCTCATTTGATAGATGGGGTTGCTCATCTTGGTGAGTTCTTAGAAGTCCTTCAGAAATTTTTAATTGAATTTTACTCTTCATGTACTTCATTTTTGCAAGTAGTTGTAGGAGGGGAAGAACCAATGCCATGAAGAGGGCGTGATGCTGTGGAAAGATGAGTCTTAAAGTTCACTCGTAAAATCTTGTGGGTTAAATACGCATAACGCTTGTGGGTTAAATACGCTTTAAACAATTATAGTATAAAACCGAAATTCCAATTATATGTTATAATAACTGTTAAACATTCATATTTCAAATATTATTCAAATTTTAAAAAGTACTATTTTCATTAAAATTCGTAAATTCCTCCCTGGTTTCATGCAGGATTTTTTTAAGTGTTTCAGGCGATATCCCAAGTCCTCTTCTAGTACGTCTGAGAAAACTAAAAATTAAAAAAACCTCATTATTCCAGATGGCAGTATTCAACAATCAACACGTTGGTTCAAAAATATTTTTGTGGTCTTGAGGAAGCTAATGAAGGCGGGTAGAGATTTTAAAGGAGCTGCCCCTTTTGAATCGATTCCAAACGGTGAAGATAAAAAAACGGCGCACCACGAAGGGGTAGTGCCAATTGAACACAAATTGATATGCATACAGGTTTCGACGGAAAATGCAAAATTTTAAAGTTTGGTGGCCAATGAATGAACATGTGATGTTGCAGCGCATCTTAACTGCGCAACTGGCAGGATATTAAAGATGAGAAATTTCGATCCCATGCTATAAATTCTTTGCGAATTTCATTCCGTGTACTCAGGTAGACAGTAACTATGCCTCGCATACAGGTGCGCGAACAACATGCGCAGATGTCAGCATTTGAGAGAGGACGCGTAGTTGGGCTCAAAGAAGCCGGTTGGTCTAATCGGCGAAACACTCGACATTTGGATAGGAGCGATACCACTATTAGACGATGTTGGCAGGAATGGATGAACCATGGCCGAACACAGCGTTAAGATGGAAGCGTGCGGCCTAGAGAAACGAGAAAACGTGAGGACTGAGCAATCGTCAGAGCGGCACTCACAGCCCCAGATTCATCATTATCATCGATCGTACGTGCAACAAGTGCTTCAGTGACCGCAAGGACCATTCATATGCGGCTCAGAGAAAGGGGGGCGCCCCTTGCTCCGACTACCATTGACTCTGTACACCGACAAGCCCGTTTGAAGAGGTGTCGGGCACATTCGACCTGGAATGTCACTGACTGGGTTAGAATTGTCTTCAGTGATGAGTTCCGCTTCGAACTGAGCCCCGATGACAGGCGAATACGTGTCTGGAGACGCCCCGGATAGAGGTGGGATACCAACCTGACTGTCTTCCGCCATACGGGCCGACAACTAGGAGTAACAGTCCGGGGTGCCATTTCATTTCATAGCAGGACCCTTTTG
Source organism: Dolomedes plantarius (assembly GCA_907164885.2). Classification (NCBI taxonomy): domain Eukaryota; kingdom Metazoa; phylum Arthropoda; class Arachnida; order Araneae; family Dolomedidae; genus Dolomedes; species Dolomedes plantarius. Next base: position 4,793,042 of record OU015501.1, on the reverse strand, counting down.
TTTGTCATTTGTGGCACCCTTACAACACAGCGGTACGTCGACGACATTCTACGTCCCGTTGTGTTGCCCTTCATTTCACGCCATCCTGGGCTTATATTTCAGCAAGATAATGCCCGTCCGCACACGGCGAGAGTTTCTACTGCTTGTCTTCGTTCTTGCTCAACGCTACCTTGGCCAGCAAGGTCACTAGATCTCTCCCATTGAGCACGTTTGGAGCATTATGGGCAGAACCCTCCAACCAGCTCGAGATTTTGACGATCTATTGCGCCAATTGGACATAATTTGGCACGTATCCCGGAAGAGAACATCCGCCACCTCTATCAATCAATGCTAAGCTGAATAACTGCTTGCATAAGAGCCAGAGGTGGACCAACGCGTTATTGCTTTTTCACTTTGTGAAGCCCTTTCTCTTGAATAAATCATCCAATTTTTCTTAAATTGTAATCATTTGCTTTTCTTTACATGTGCATCACACCTGTCGATTTTCGTCTCATTCGGATAACTCCTTGGTGCGTCTCTTTTTTTTCTTGTCTAAGAGTGTAATTCGTAGTTAGGCTTCTAATAGGAACAAGGATAGTGGAGGTCGATGCTTATTTTTTCCATAAGATTTTTGAAACGTTTGAAACGACTGCCTGCCAGGACCAGGGATCGCTCCCGGGTCAACCTGGGCCAAGATACCGGGTCTCTTACACTCGACCGCAGCAATTATCCCGGTGATGTGAGACACTTTCATTTTTCATATTCCCTTCCTTCTTATAAGTTTAGCCTCATAAGTTATATTTATCTGCGACACCAATTTTGAAGTTCAGCATTCAAAGTTTATCTTTGATATAGGAATGATTGAACAGAATAATTTACAAATAATAATGAAAAAAACAAATTATCGCAAAAATCTCTCTTTTAAAAGCCATATTTCCCAATAATTAATGTTTCAAAAATTACAAAACATAGCAATTCCTAAGTACTTTAGAATACTTTCTATGAGATAAGGAGGATGTTAAAAATCTTCAGAACAATTGCTGGAGAAACCATCATTGTTTCACATAAACCGTTAGATACTTAAAACTAAAATTACGAATAAAAAATTACAAATCCAGCCGACGAATACGCACAATGGGTACACTAGGCAGATATACGTATACAAGAAGAAGAAAAATCAATATTTCACGCATAAGTTTTGTGACGCAGTCTTGATTTTGCGGGGACATTTCTCGCATCCTCCTACTTTTAAATATCATATTGTGTCTAAACTGATGCTGCATCAGACTACTGATATATTTCGGTAACATTCCGTACTTCCTGTATGGCGTACTTCAAAACTGTGTATCTCAGGTGTATGTACGTGCGTGAGCCCACTTCGGAATGAAAATAGCATCCTTACCCCCCAAAGATAGTCTTCTTAAGAAAAGATGGAGAATGAAGGTCGTCGTAATGATGTAATAAATTCTGTGCAAAGATGGTTCTTCAAGAATATCGTTGCATTTGAAATGAGAACGATCTCAGTATTGGGCTTAAAAATTTTTTTCATATTTCTTTACTCTTTTTTTTCTCTTAGAGGGTGAAGCGACCCATCGCCAGACCTAAAGTAAGAGATCTTATAGTTCTCAAAGGCCTTATGCTAGGACCCTATGTACGGGGCAATACCACGCCTCTAAAATTCATGGGAACGGGGAACCGTACTCTTTATCTCCCCTTTTCATCGGGCTTGTCCACCAGAAGAAAACTTCACAGCCAAAGGGTCTGTGTTCCAAGTGTGGAAAATTTTAGTAGATCTGTCATGGTATGGTTCACATGATTTCAATTGGGTCTATTTGTTGTGGAGGAAGAAACAGTGTATGCTGCAAGCTATCTTTCAATCATGAGTAATCATCTTCATCCCATGCTGACACACTTTTGTCCTAACATGACACCCCGTTTCAACAAGAGTATCCTTTCGTCTAGAAAATGTGGTCCCTCAATAGTTTGTGAAAAATTACTTTTAGGTGTCCTCTCTGTTATTTGAATCTCATCCATGCGCCTTAAATCCCATGAAGCCCATATCACTCACTCCTTTCAACAACGTCATATCTCAAAAATCGGCAATTTTTAGTTATGCTTGTTTTCAGAATGCCCTGAGAGAGTAGTATATCCCTGCACGATAGTCATATCTCACTGCTCAATATTTAGCCGCTAAAGATCAGAATTAAAATTTATCTTCAATACATTTCAATGTACTTTTAAACTTTCAAATCACTCTTCTGAAAAATTTTGTTTTTTGAGATATGACGTTGTTGAAAGGAGGGAGTGAATACAACATGCATATATATGGAACATGTCAATGGATGACTGACTATTCCTGACACTCCCACAGTTACAAATAGTGTTGTTTTTTCACCGAAATCAACCGAACTGCTACATATTTTCGAAATGATCCCTATCATCCTGCCTGCCGTGAGGGAATTTACCTTCTTTAGTAAACAAGGGTGTCGCAGCGAACTCTCTCTCCTTTCCCTTTTCCTCTGCTCTCTTCCTTCTGCTTTTTTCTTTTTTTTCTCCCTCGTTGCGGTTACCTTTTTGGAGGTCATCAGATGCTGTTTCCAGTCTGTTGTTTCTAGCGTCTAATAGCGAGTAAATTGTCCACGTGTTTGCCGTGCGTGAAGACCCATGTCCCGGGAAAAGGGGATCCTGGAAGTTGAGGGAATCTGTTCTAGACTAGAAGATGGATCCTATCAGGACAAATTTCCCAACACACTGCTTTGGCCCTTGCTTCAGGTAAACGGAAGGTACACATTGGTCCCACGTGTACCAATCGGCTAGTCAGTTAGACTTTGTTCACTGGCCCAGGGATAAGCAAAAGGTCACTTTCTGATCATCTCGCTAAGGGTGGAGTCTGATACAGAGGTGGCTGCGCCTGTATAGTTCCCGGTTAGCACTGGCGTAGTAATCGGCGTCCCCTTGTTGGGCTCCATGGTGGGCGGTGCCGCCAGGGACCGAACATCGGGCCCTTTATTATGGATAAAAATTAAATAATCATCTTCTGCTTCATCTTCTCATCAAACGTTGCGCTTTTTCCCAGTAAAACGAAAGAAAGGCACATTTAGTACTGTGTCGCCTTTCCTAATTCAAAAATCACTAAATGCTTTAATTGGAAATGTCAAGTCTGTTAAGACACTACGTTTAGGAGACCTCCTTGTAGAAGTGGCGACTACAGTACAAGCTGCGCAGTTATTGAAAGTCGAAGCATTTGGTAACATGGTCGTAAATGTTGCTCCACATGCTTATTTAAATTTATCAAGTGTAATATCAGAACCTGACCTCCTCCATACCACCGAAGAGAAGATCTTGGAGCATTTGAGATACCAACTTGTATCAGGTGTGCGTCGCATTAATATCCGTCAGGATGGGAATATACTTCCCTCGTGGCATCTCGTCCTGACTTTCGACACACCTAAACTACCAAGTTTTCTCATAACTGGGTACCTTCGATGTCCGATCAGACCTTACGTGCCGAACCCTCTCCGTTGCTTTCAGTGCCAACGATTTAGATACTCGAAAGTATCGTGGCGGGGTACCGTGGTCTGTGCCCGTTGTGCCCTACCTTCAGACACAGGCAACTTGCCAGCAAAATGCATAAATTGCCGTGGAGATCACCCCTCGTATTCAATATCATGCCCAAAGTGGATAGTTGAAAAGGAGGTACAAACTGTCAGAGCCCGCAATAACATCTCTTTTTTGGAAGAGTGGAAACAAGTTGAATCTAGGAGCCCTAGAGTCGATGTCTCGTATGCTTCCGTTGCCGCTACCAAAAAAAATTGTGCGCTCAGCTTACACGCAGACAGACGAGTTTAATACTTCTAAGCCTTTATCTGTCACTTCACTTTCTACGCGTAAGACAGTCTTCTCCACATTACGCTTCTCAAAACAACCAACATAAGCAGTCATGTTCATACCATATTTCCTGCAATTCCCCTATTCCTCCAAACCAGAGTAAAAAAAGAAAGTAGCTATTCCAAGGAAGTGCATTGGCCTCTCTGGGAAAAGAAAAAAGAAAAAATATATATTTTAAAAAATCCTCAGTCCTTCCGCAGCCTCGTCTCCGAGGAGACTGAAGTAAAATTGTATGTATCCGAGGACTCGGACAACGCTGTTGTTTTTAACTCCTTTTTCTGTAGGGTGCATGTCATCCCAACCCTTTGGGAGAGGTCACTTGATCTCTCCTCCTCCTTTGCCATACTAGCCCTCGTTTCGTGGAACTGTCGTGGCTTTCGTTGTAACTTTTCTGATGTGAAGGCCCTGGTGGATGAACACAACCCCGTGGTTGTGGCACTTTAGGAAACATATCTGAAACATACTGATACGTCTAAGATCCGTCGCTATCACTGTGTTTGTAAAGACAACGATATTGGTGAGAGAGTTTCGGGAGGTGTCGCTATTTTCACTTCCCATGTCTATCCATCCACCGTTGTTCCCTTGCATACCACCTTGCAAGCTGTAGCAGTTCGGATCTACAAGGTCTGACAATAAAGTTCGGTGAATAGTCCTGTAACATTAACGTAGATGAAATATTAACGAAAGTTACCTTACTGTCCTTCGAAATAGTCATCTCCCATAACTATGCACCGCTGACATCTGCTATACATGCTCTGGAAACTTTGCAAGAAGTCTTCTTTTGGGATGGAGTTCAAAAGCCTCGTCGCGTTTCGTTGGATGTCAGGAATATCGTCAAATCTCTTTCCTTTCAAAGCGAGTTTGAACTGTGGCAATAGGAAGAAGTCTGGAGGATTGAGATCTGGCGAGTATGGTGGATGTTCAATTTGCACCCCCCCCCTTTTTTTGCCAGGAACTGTTTGACGATATTGGCTGTGTGAGGGTGAGCATTGTCGTGAACAAAAAAACATGAACCTTGCTGTGCGTACTGGGGTCATACCCTGCGTAGACGTTTCATGAAACGGGTCAAAATTTCAATGTACCCTTCAGCATTCATCGTCGTTCCCTAAGGTAGAAATTTCTTGTGGATAATGCCTTGTCTATAAAAAAAGGTGATGACCATCGTTTTAATGCGTGATTTTTCTGCTCTGACCTTTTTCCGACGAGGTGATGCAGGAGAACGCCATTCCATGCTCTGCCGTTTCGTTTCAGGGTCGTACCTGAGACATCAGGACTCATCCTCAGTGACAATACAGTTCAAGAAGTTTGATGTCGCATCCACCGTTTCGACAAATCCTGTGAAGCCTCTAAACGTGCCTGCTTGTGATCGTCATCCAAATGATGTGGCACAAGACGATAACATGTTTTTGTCATCCCTAAATTGTGGGTAACGATTTGTCGCACGTAACAAACGCACTAAACAAGCACTTTGAAAATAAAGTCTTACACGGAACACAAACGACGCTCAACTGAACAATTGTGGGGGGGGGGCATATGGTCAACACCTACCGCTACGCAGGTGCAACGTTTTGTTTCGCCAGTGTTGCCAGATCGGCCGTTCTGACTTCATTCACCGAACTTTATTGTCAGAGGTTGTATATAAGCCATTTATTCTGCATCTGTGTTGTCTACCTGCCACCTAACGAGCCAGTCTCTCAGAACCTTCTGGATGATTGAGTTAATCAGCTACCCACATCTTTTATTCTCATATGTGATTTCAATGGTCATAACGTGCTTTGGGGAAGTAAAGACACCAAATCACGGGGTCGGCAGATATAACAGTTGCTGTCCGACAACTGTCTCTGCCTTCTGAATAATTGGGAGGAAACTTACTTCCACGAGCCGACGCGTACCTTCCATAGCGTAGATCTTGCTGTCTGCTCACTATCACTCCTACCTTTTGTGAACCTTTTTATGGGGAATGACCTAAGAAATAGTGATCATTTTCCGCTTTTTGTAAAACTTTTAAGTGATGTGTTACGGAGCTAGTGACATGGAAAGATAAGAAGGAAAAGATGTGAAGAATAGGTTATAAAGCAAGCATTGGAATAGAAGGTAATTGGAAGAGATTGGAGAGAAGATAAGTAAGATAATAAGAGGGTGCAAGAAAAACAGGAAGAGCAAAGAAGAATGTAAAAGGAAAGCGATATTTATGACCGATGTAAAACACTGCTGGCTGGAAAGCTCCAGGTCCAGTTATAAAAGGGTCGGTACACATCGGAGAGTGAACACAGTGGAAAAGATATAAAAGTAGAGGCATGGTGATGGGACACGCCCCGTGATTTGGAATGGTCAAGAAGAAGCCTTTGATTAAAAACACGAGCGAATAAGGGATGTGGGTGTTGTCAGAAATGGAATGAAAGACACCAATAGTGTTATTTTTTTCAAAAAACAACATAAAAATATGTCAGTGTCAATCATATAAGGTAAGAGTCATTCACCTTTCATTCCAGGCTGCCACTGAATGGAAGTTATCATAATTAAGCCACACATTCAAAGGAACGACGTTGGATCTTGATACACAAACAAATAACGTTTAATAATGACAAGACGACAATTTACACACAACTTATTATACATATACTAACGGATCTCATCCAGTTTAGATCAAATTACCGAAGACCTCCCTTGTATCTATAGAACAAAACCGTAGGGGGTCTTGTATCTCGTTCATCTGTTTTTTAACTGCTTTGCGCCAAAGCGCGGTGGTAGGCGAGGGTCCCAATCTGTAATTGACTTCGCTCTTTTTAATAATGTTAACTTTCCTTATGATATTAACACTATTAATAAACTCTCCTCTGATCATAACCCAATTATTCTAAATTTGCATAGAAACACCCCCTTCCTTCCATCCTCACCCCCACTTCATTAACTGGTTTGATTATACTAAATATATTCTTAATTCTTCACATCCTTTCAATTCCATTGATAGTACAAATGATGTAGATAAAGTTGTTACCTCCATCACCGACATCATTAATAATTCGCTTAGCTCTGCCAAGACTCACTTCCTTTCCAACAACTATAACAAACTCCACCTTTACATAAAAAACCAAATAAAAATAGAAATAAGGTCAGAAAAATTTGGCAGCTTACGGGTGATCAGGCGGTGCTAGGTGAAATGTACAGGTTAAATGCTAGGATAAAAACTGATAATAAAAACTATAAAAGTTAAAAGTGTACTGTCTTCATCAAGTCACTCGCACCTGCGGATAACAGTATATGGAACTATTTAAAACAGATTAAAAAACCCTTTCACCCCCCTCCCTCCTTTTAATTCCCCATCTTGCATTCTCACGAGATACTCCGACAAAATTGAGGCCTTGGCAGGGAATTATGAAAACCGGTTCTCTCCCCATAACAGTGTGTTTTGGCCAGATACCATATATAAAGTTGATGACATTCTTAGAAATTTTTTTAACAATAGGCTTTCTGTAATTAATAATGATCCACTAGAATCTGCCACCCCTGCTGAAATCCTCAACGCTATCAACTCGCTGCCTAATAAAAAAGCTCCCGGTTTTGACAATATCACCAAACCGGCAATTAAAAACCTTCCCTTAAATAATGTAACCTATATCACTGAGCTAAACACCAAAATTTTTAAATATAAATATTTCCCAATAGCCTGGAAAATGGCTATAATCATCTCAATAAAAATACCTAGTGAAGACCCTGCAATTCCTAAAAATTACCGTCCAATTAGTCTGCTCTCCTCTCTTAGTAAGCTGGTTGAACACATACTGTGTAGAAGAATCAACCGGTTCCTGGATGATCATCCTGGTGTCATTATAAATGGTCAATTTGGCTTCAGAGACCAACACTTGACTACATATCAACTTCTTCGAATGACGGAATTCATCCATGATGGATTTCAGAATCGGATGCAAACTGGTGACATTCTCTTTGATATAGAAAAAGCTTTTGATCGCGTCTGGCACAGAGCGCTTATTTATAAACTTATCAAACTTAAATTGCCCTCTGATATTATTCACTTAATCCATTCGTATCTACTGAATAGAGCATTTAAAGTCCGCTACACTAAATAAACTTTTCTGCACGTAACATTAACGCAGGTGTTCCACAAGATTCGAAGATCGGACCACTTTTGTTTAACATCTTTATTAATGACATTCCACACTCTACAAACACAACACGGGCCATGTTTGCGGACGACACGGCAATCTTAGCAAAGAATCGCAACACAAAAAATATGCATATATACCTTCAATGGCACATTGACATGCTTGAACGTTGGTTTGAACGGTGGAGAATTAAATTAAACCCTGCTAAAACGAAACCTATATTTTTAGTTTTAACAGAATTCCACCTCCACCGGTCATAGTGTGTGGTCACTCAGTGCACTCCGAGAGAGATAGAGAGCAAATACCTTGGAGTTTATCTAGATAGTGGGTTAAATTGGAAAAAACATAGTATCCAATATCGGAAAATTTCTTACAGCCCGCAGGGACTTAGAACACCTCCTGTACCAGAAATAAATGAGTATGGAAAATGAAGTTTTATTATATAAGACTGTCCTTCGACCCATCTTGCTTTATGCTGCTCCGGTGTGGGGATCACTTATATTCAAAGGCTGCAGACAATGCAAAATAAAACTCTCAGTGGGATTAGGAAAGCCCCTTGGTACCTGCGTAATGAAGTAATGCGTAGAGCTGTGACTATAGAATCTATTCGGCACCACACTAAAGAGCTAGCTATAAATTTTTATGAAAACATCTATTCAGTTAATAATGAAGACCCTGAAAACCTCCCGGACTATGACCCTAGAGAGTTTCCTAGGCATCCTAAGGCCACCATGGTTATTAACCCTGGCCTCATTGCTGTGCGCAATAGTTAATTTTTTCTCCTCTTATTCTAAATTCTAAATGTCAATAGCCCTGCTACTTATGGTTTCTGACTTGTCACTCCTGATTAATCGACCATAGGATCACCTCGCGATTCCCTCTCGTGCCAGCGTTAGCTGACGAAAGGGGGAGGGATAACATTTCCAACTGGTAAACCTTCCAATCTGGTAAACCCAGTAAGCTTCGCTACTCGTAGTAAACATCGCTACTTGCTCTTGTTGGATTTCTGTCTGAACGCCCTTCTCAGTACTTTGAAACTTATCTTGACCATCCTGATTTGTCATTTATTTTTCAACAATATTCTTCCAAAACCCCTCTATCTTAATATATTCTCTATATCTCCCAGGTTTTCTGTCATTATCAACAAACTTAAAATTTGAAACTACTATCACCAGCTCTTAACCTCTAATTTTAATTAAATTTAATCTAACTTAAACTTTTTAAAAATTATTTATATATTTTTATTTTTTTATTATTATTATTATTATTTATTCCCATTATCAAATCTGCTACAATCTTGCGAACGGTAACCATGAAACATCCTACTGTTGATACCGAGGATAAGGAGGTCATGCTCTAAGGCACGTAGCAATCTTTTCATACTACGACGACGACGATGACAACGACGTATTGGCGCTGGAATCGCCGCTACGCCATGGGAGTTCTTGACAAATAGGATTCGAAGTGGGTGGAATATATGTAGAAAATTACGAAAAAGAATAAATAGTGAGTAAAAGATTAAACACATATAGATAGATTGACTCATCAAAAGATTTTGTTTGACTATTGACCGGATGACGAGGATGATGATATGAGGATCTAGAGAAGTGATGTTGCAGTCGATGAATCATCGACGTACGAATGAACTGAAACGAATCATACTAACTGTCCGAGGGAGAGTCTGCTAGAATTAAGGCAGATCAAAGTGACTGTTAATGCTCTTGCGATGCGTTGGTTAACCAATAACTGAGATCCCACGAAAGTTATGAGAATAGAGGACCAGAAAGAAAATACAGCTATCTGCATGGCGATGTGTGGAGGAGTCTGAATTATTAGCGGACAGTCAATAGCGGAAGTGTGAATGCAGTGAATAGTGCACCCGAGGTACCGAGCTAGTACTAAGTCAAAGTCGACAGACGTGAATGCCAGACCCGAACCCATTGTATACTAGTGAGATGATGTCCCATAACTGTCTACTGAATCCGCAGAATTCCCGAAGATTGAATAAAACCGACAACGATTGATGCCCAGTGTACATCAACGTCCACTGCATACTCCAAATAAAGGTATTGTCTTTCGTTTCCTAACCCGTCTAGGTCAACGCTCTCTTCGCCATAGTTGAGTTAGATTTAAAAATGATGATGGTTGTGTAGAATTATATTGAGGTGATATTAAGTAATGAGATTAGTTTGCCATTAAATTAGCGCGCGCAGTGTCACATGAATAATTTAAGGAAGTTAATATGATGATTATTAATTAATTGTATGGTCCTAAGTGTATTTACGTGATCGATATCCATATTGACTAAATGTGCTTATTATTGTATATATGTGTGTGTTATTATATCAATAAATCAGGTAATTGTTCAATACCGGAACATGATGACAATGGTCCTAATTCACGGCAACGTCGTTACATCTTTGATGCAGCTGACTGGGAGAAATTCACTTCCCGGGCTGCAATTACATGGAGTATAGTCGATGGTAGCATTTATGATGCGGTAAAAACTATCACAAATGTAATCGTGCGGGCAGCTGATATGTCAATGCCTAAAACCTCTCCCTTTCCGCCGAGACACCGTAAGCCCCGGTGGAATAAAGAATGTCAGAAAGCCATGAAGAACCAAAGGAAACTATGGAATATATATATACCCAACAAACACAAGACTGACGGCAACTTGACGGGCCGGTTCTGGAGGCGCCGGTAGAACGATAGGCTCGGGGAAAATGATCCGTACCGTTGCCGGGTGATTTACGAATCTCCGATGGGGAATCCCGTATTGTGTACCCATTTGAGGGCCGGTGTTGGTTGGATGGGAATCGAGCCGAAACCGTTTCCCAATAACGTCCCGTAATCGATAATCCGATTCGTAACCACAAGTAACAGAAATCTGCATCAGAATTATGGATTTGAAAGGGAAGTCGAAGATTAAATTAAGCAGACTTTTCATAAATATTTATTTCACTTTTGTGAAACTTGTTTTGCACGAAAAATTCACATAATTTTCCTT